>JASANE010018585.1:0-83882 GCA_030248225.1 Trileptium ribeirensis | reverse complement strand
GCTAGAGTAGCCAACACATTTATAAATTGTGATTTTTAGTCCATTAAATAAGATAGCCCATCAAATAATACATGCTGACATTCAGAGGTCCCAAGGGGTAGCCTGAGTCGGCGAGGGGGAGCTCCCCCTCACTGCCGGTAGCGGGACTATAGGCCATCCGGTTAGCTCACCGTTGTTTTGCTAATTGCGACCTATTTTTGCCAGTTTTTGCTAAAATTTTTCGGGTGTCTGTGCGCGCGGAGAGGGTGCGGCGCCAGAAGAGGGGGAAGGACGAGAAACCCGGGGGGTACTGCTAGCTTGGGAGGGGGTCTGATGCCTCAGGAGGGTAGCCCTACCCCGAACCCCTGCTTCAGCATGTATGACCATCAACTGTACAAAATATGAAATCAAATTTTTTGAATAAAACTAGCGAAATTAGTTACATAGTTAGTTTTGAAATTTTACATTGTATCGCAAGTAGTTAGCGAAGTTTTATTGCAAATTTTATAATTCAGGACCTTATTTTACTGGGGTATGATTGTTCAGTGACGCTGCTCTGGTTTTATGCTGTTGTAACTTGGAGAATGGCTCTTAATAAAATTATTTGGCTCATATTTTGACAGTTCATGTGTCAATGAGATGGCTTACCATTGGCCAAGATACTACATTTTCCGATAAGTCCTAAGCAATACGAAACAAACCAAATAACCTAAGATTAGATTTCAGGACCGAATATCATCAAATTTTTATATTAAGTTCTGTAAAACCTCAGTAATAGTATCATTTGCTCAAAATTTCACAATATTTGTCTCATAGAGTACACGTAATGCATGGAATTATTTTTGGAGATAAAACAATAGGATTAAATATTATATTTCGGATCAAAAACGACCAAACTTCAATTTTATAGCATGTAACTACGTATGGTGCGGACATACTGTGTCTCAAGTGCAACATACAATAAATAAATGCACAACACATATAAGGTATAAAAGGGTCAATGTTCCAGTTTTGGGAGCAGGATCTGAGATACAAGTGCAAGATTGTATGCGCATATACAGCATACATGCTCAATCCGAGGTCCCTGGCGTTGCGGTGCTGGCTCCTCGGGAAGAGGCCTACGGCCACCCAAGGCGGTCCTGGAGGTCGGCCGGAAGAAGAGGAGCAGGGCGTGGCGTTTTTGGCGCATACCCAATGCACCTAGGGAATCTCGGATGACCTGACATAGAGCTAGCAGGGCCCTCGCGGGAGGCTTGATTTTCACCCCAGGGGGATAACCCTCCTATGACACATGATCATGTTTTATATACTATTGTTCAAATGAGGAACTATTTCACTTAGGATGTGAGATGAGTAGCATATGCTCACCTATGGATTAAGATTAACCTAAGACTTAGGTGCTATGCTTAGACTAAATGATAAGGTCCGGCTTGATATGTTATGAATGATAGAGCTTGTGTTTCGCTGAGGCTTCTTGAGGAGACATTGGCAATATTACTAACTCATTTAGTCTCAGCGCGGCATTTAGTTTGACCACTCACCGGGCATCCGTAGTTCAGTCAGTAAGCGATCGTGTAGCTGTGTTGATTGACCCATCCAATTAGACAAATCCATAATGAATTTAGTAGATAGCTAATAGTAAGATGCTTTGTTCTACTATGAACATATGATGAGCGTACCTGCACAATTTGATCTACCAACAACCTTCTGATTGTTGTCACATCAGTCAGCTATAGACATTGGTTTGTTTCAACTTATCTCAAACATTGGACTATCAGCTGCAAACCATTCAGTATTGTATGTTTAAAATCCCTCGATGAAAAGTAGGTGTCTATCATGCCGTCGATCATTATGACTTCTAAGAATTTAAAGGTGTGTTAAGGTATCTATAGAAGAATAGAGGCTACCCCTGAGGGTTCTTATAATAGACTCCCATTCCCATGTCGTCTCCGCGCCGAATGCGTGCGGAAAATTAATGCAGTTAATATGTGCAAAATTACAAATATTTTAACGCAAAATTGGTGAAAATGGAAAAAAATTACAGGGAGGAATTGGTTAGCTCAGAGAAGATTTTTGGTTACCCCGGTTTACTCTCCTGGCGAATACTTCCACGTCACTCCATTATTCGGTTCCGATAAAATTGTGCATGCTCTATCATATGGCCTCGGATTCGGATAGCAACGACGCAACGTGAAAACTTTATAATATATAATATATTACACGTACAAATTGAATAGGATCAGAACGATTTTATCGAACGCAGTATGACCACGTCTTATTATATAAATAAGCATCAATTCATGGCTACACACACGTAATTAAGGAGCTTACGATATTGCTGTTTACTCATACGACCTAAATCTTTGATTAACTAAGTTATAAAGTACCATGAATTTTGTAGACTTCCAAATTTGTAGTATTGCGTTTGTCTGACTATATTTTGTCACATTAATTCCTATGAAGTTTAGAGGTGAGAAAGAACCACATTTTCAGGCTTTGCTCGGATCGAATCTTCATAAACCGTCTGCGGTTAGGCTCGGCCCGGCTTTTCTAAAATTAACAGCTAAGCTCGGCTGGACACTCAAGCTGCCCATAATAGAAATTTGCTATTTTGTAGCAACCGGAGCCGAGGTAATCTCGGAAGTTGTTGCTGTTGACAGATTATTGTACTGTACATCAGCTGTTATAATTTTGTTTTTCTTCTATAAAACAGCTTTTAAAAGCCGACTGCAGCTTTTCAAGATACAAGCTCGAATCGGCTCTCATGGACAGATGTAAAGCTGTGGCTCAGCTCGGCTCCTCAGACGTTATCCCAGGTTTGTATCGGTTCTAGAGCCGAACCCAAGTATAGAACCTATGCTCTCATCTCTATAATCTGTAATGTAGTAAGAATTAAAGCACACAATTTGTAATCATGTATAACAATAAATGCATACAGGCAGCCTTGCAAATTTCAGATAATTCACTGCAAGCTAATCCAAAATAATAAGCAAAAAAACTGCTGAGATCCAAAAATTTAATGAAATCATAAGAAGCAATCATGCAGTCATATTTCATTATACCGGTATCTCTTCTAATTTACTGAAAAGTTTAAATACGAAATTTCATACTAATATTATGGTTTGTTTCGCAGCGCTTATGGTGGTATTTTTCTGTATTAACATTTGGGATATAAACATACGCCCAGGACACACAAGTGGCTTCGACCATCCTGTTTTGTAATAACCAATACCGAATAGCAAACCATCGTTATGAAACAAATGCGGAAATTGTAGCGGTTTTTCGCTATAAGAAAGTTAGTGTAATCAAAAATAATTGCCAGAGATTATGCTTTGTTCACGTTATAAGTTCGCGAACTAACTCTGAATTCAAATCTGTCAATTTTCGTTCGCAGAAAAATCAGCAATCTTTGTTGAATTTTCACGAACACAAAATAGCGTGGTTTCTATTGCAGAGTTGTGTGTTCTCGAACAGTTTTGGGCCGAATTACGATTTATCAAAAACATTGGTAGCAATTTTTATCTGTAATAGCACGATAGGGTTGTAGTTTGGTGTGAATAAGGTCTACTTTTTGTTCGTAACAGTTTCACACAAACTGCCCCCGTATTTACATAATATACAAGGCCATCGCCAAAAAATTGAGATTGGGGAACCCATGCAGTACAGTGGTAGACTTAGAGAATCGACCAGACGCTTTTAAGCTGAAAATATTTTTGGTACTTCTAAATCATGAAAACATCAGTTAAAAAAACTGGGAGTGAGAGGCATGACCAACTCTGTACCCTTGTCCATATCACCCGCAAATGCGGTTAATATGCCATTTACATGAGGAAATTTCCATATTGTTGTCGGTCAGTGCTACATAGATTTTACTTATCGCCTTATAAATCGAACGCAACAAAAAATCAGTGATTTGTAAAACAGTATTGAAAAGTACAATAAATTGATATGAGAATGACACATGTTTTAGTACTTATAACCTATACTGTTCAGACAAATATTTTTGGTCTCACAACCGTAGAGCAGTGAAGCAACTATATATTTTTTTACGAGTGAACTAGTCGCTTAAAATCGACCGGTATCAGGTATATATTTCTACATAATTGGTAAACTTCTGTATGTCGTTCGCAAACTGAGCTTCTTTACACAGGAGACAATGGCGAAGAAAATATTTACACAAGCATCATTTAAGCAGTCTTCAGCAAACAGACATATAGTTTCAATGGAACGCAACATCCAAAATGTTTGTCTGTACACAAATTCTTCTTAGCGGCTCACGCTAGTAACGTATTGATAACTGACCTCCGTTGCACTATTACAAGTTCACTGTGCGTGTTCAAAAAATTTGTAAGCTATCTTAGGCAGTGTAGTTTATACAAGAGTAACCTTAAGATACGCGGACAACCATCCTCTTTTGACACCATGTACAAAACGTTGTTAGAGAACAAAACTCGGATTTCAATAGCCGTATCCGATTTCGACATTTTTCTGTTCCATAACAAAATTGGCGAATTCAATTCGGCCCCTGTAGCTTAACACCAATGTGTTCGCGAACATTTTCAAATTATGATGTATAAAATATGAAACGGACTAATTTCTGTTCTTTAATGCAAAAATGAAATTTGTGTTCAGTGAACAACTGAATGACAATTGCTTTTGACAAAAAAGGATGGGAAGGGGCGGAGCTTAAGTTTACTCATGCATTAGGCTTCAACTCTAATTTATGTGGAGTGGGGTTTCTTTGGGATTCGTGTTCTATGGCTTTGCTCTGTGGAGAGGCATTTTCTTTTTTCCCCACAAAAAATAGTGGGGTTTTTCATATAAATAATTTTTGGCCCATCCCATTCGTGTGGCGGATAATATTGTTATGCGAAAGTCATGCTGCTAACACTATCTTAGCATATTCTGTTTTAAAAAAATTGAAATTCAAATCAATATTTCAACCATCCATTCTTGGGAATATTATTCTATAGAAATCTGATAACACTAAAATTGCTGCGCACACATATTCTGTTTTAACACCAAATAAATTGGTAAGATTCATAAATCAAATATTTCAGAGCCAATCCATTCGTGTGGCGAATAATATTCTATGAGAAATCTGATAACACTTAAACATTGCTGCGCACAGCTGAACAAAAATTGCAAGTCGCATAATGTCTTCTTTGTTGCTACGAAAGCAAAGATCCTCATATGTATATGGCTGAACCGCCTGTATATTGACAATTATGGTCGGCTACAAAATGAAACGAAACAGAGCTACACTTAGTTTACAGTGAGCTGGACAACTAAATGCATCCATTACCTTAAAATGTGTGCACCTATGGCCGGATTCTGCCACAGAGCCAATTCCGGTTAGTGACAAAAATGCACAGCCACATCCGGCCCATCATAAATAAAATCAATAGCTGAACTATGCTAGTATGTTTGTACGGGCCGGAAGTGGCTATGTCTCAGCGTTTGATAGCCGGGACGGGCTACTGAAAAAATATTTATTACATTCAGTTTAGCAGGTTGTGTTACATCGAAAATATTTAGCTCTAGGCCTAAAAACAGTAAGATTGTAAGATTAGTAGTAATTAAAAGCAAAGCGCATAAATTCAGGCAAAATAAATAAGTAAATATCGCTATTTTCAAAATTTATGTTTAAGCGCCTTTTACAAGCCAACATAGTAGCTATGTAAAACATGTTTTTTATGCATGAAAATTGTGCTATTGTAACTAGAAGGATGTTTTACGTATATATAATCATAACTATCATCAATTTCCATTTTTAGTGATTTTCCATTGTCGTCAGTTATTTCTGGCTTTTAAAGCCAATTCCGGCCCTTGTGACAGTTTATCAGCCATATTTTACTATTAGCTAGATATATTTGTAGGGTCTGGATCGGCCCAAAAAATGTCACAATGGCTGACCACGGCTAGCCAAGCGTGGCTTTAGAGCCGCGGCAGACTGTGACAAAATCCGACCCTGCTGCACACATCTTAAGGTAAATGATGCATAGGGTTGTGTTTTTTTTTTTTTTGTTGTTTTTTTTTTTTTTGTTTTTTTTTTTTTTTTTTTTTTTTTGTTTTTTTTTTTTTGTTTTTTTTTTTTTTTGTTTTTTTTTTTTTTTTGGTTTTTTTTTTTTTTTTTTTTTTTTTTTTTTTTTTTTGTTTTTTGGTTTTTTTTTTTTTTTTGGTGTTTTGTGTGTTGTTTGTTTGTGTGGTTGTTGTATAGCTGTGGTGGGGTGTGTTGGTGTTTCGGGATGCGTGCGTGGGGTTTTATTGTTGTCTGTGGGGCTGTGTGGTGTGTCTGGGGTGGTTGTGTTTTCTTGTTCGCTGTTTGTCTTTTTTTTCTTGCTTTCTCTTTCTTTTGGGGCTTTCTCGTGTTTGTTTGTTTTGTTTGGCTTTTCTTGGTGGTTTCGTTTTTTCTTTCTTTTTTTGGTGTTTTGTTGTTTTCTTTTCTTTGTTTTTTTGTTTTTTTTTCTTTTTGGCTTCTTCGCTTGGTTTTCTTTTTTTTTTTTTTTTTTCATAAAATTTATGCGCTAGTATCGAAAAAATATCTAAAACATTTTACTGCGCAAATATAGATAAGTAAGTAAAAAACTTTTATTATAGATAAGTTGCACAATATGTATACAGGGGCGCAGCAAAAGTTGGGAGGGGGGAGGGGGTGTGCCAGACTTCTCTATTTTCCCTAGCACCTTCGCTCATGTGGTAGTGGTTACCGACTTTGGAGTAGAGTGCTGCGCCACTGTGTATATAAGTAGAATGTTGTGTATTTGTCTAAAACAAGCTAATAAGGCGATAGTTACACTACATATAGTCATTTAAAATTTTTATGCATATTTAGCATGAAAAAATACACATAAATAAGTATTAAATAATAATTACGATGTCCATATTCATGAATAAACAACTGTACTTTTTCTTACTTCACATTGTGTAAAACAGTTTTCTGTGCAACCAGTTTTTCACAAGTATTTAATGAGAAATTTTTCTTAACCTGTAAACATTTTTAAATATTGAAATTTACATTTGCGCTCCTAAAATACTATAAAAGGAAGGACATCTGTGACTGCAAGAGACACAGGTTCTTTTCACGGATTGCTTCATCAGGTCCCAAAATATCTGGTGACAGTTTTGGATAGAAACAACTAAATCGACTAACCCTAGTCGGTGCATTCCGTTTTCACTAACAATAGGTTTGGTACATATCTTTAATCGACCGATGGTTTAAATTTTGGATAAAACTTTCCTTCGTAGGCTAACGAATATTTCGTAGTATCTTGAACAAAGGTTTTGCAATAGCGACCTATTGAGCCTGGATCGTTTGGCTCCGAGCTGGTCACACTATTAACTTTGTACTGCTTAACAGGTGTTGTTCGATTCCTTTATAGATTCTAGAAAAGCGGACAGCGGACATGCAACCGCGCACCGCGCGACATACTCCGTTTGTATGTCACTTTGCAACGTACGCTGCGACAAATGCGCGACTTTAGTCACTAGAAGGTAAAATTGTTTTTTTCATATGCACGTACACCAGCCGTAATGTTGCAAGTTCCAACGATGCTTTCGACATTACTGTTGCATCATTAGCAACATTGCCGGAGGATGCAAGATTAGACACACTGCTAGAACAAATTAGAGTTGTTTCAAAAGTAGCTGAACATGGTTATCCACGAAGATACAACATCTGAACAATGTTTGTACTTTCGTTCTGATGAGTTTTACGAAAATGTATAAATCAAAAATACAGCGAAGACAATCACGCACTACTATTCAAAAATGTGTCTGCAAACACACTACTAGCTGTAGCAAACACTTAATGGAATATTTGTTGTTTTGCCCCTCACACAACTAATTAAGACTATTGAATGGATATATTGGGAGTTCTGTTTGAAATTTTTTCGAATTAAGTAGACTAAGTAGGATGAAACTGCAGATTGTAAAAAATCCGCCTTATAACTCAATAAGTGATATTGCCCTATAATGCATCATGGGTTCATGCTAGCACCTGTACCTCACTGGCGTTATAACGTTTTCAGATTCGGTGGACCCAACTTAAGATTGTAATGTTGCCTGTACCACGGGTACCCAGGATTAAAATCTGTGGTGTCAGCGCTGCTAGGGCCACACCGTTCCAGCCCCCTGCAGTAAACTCTGAAGCGTTATGTTAGCATTGTCACGTTGTGTACAGTACGTTTACGTTTGTAAGTTCTTTATTCCGATCGTTTTGCGAAAGACGTGAGAACCAGCTGCGATATAAATAGCTTAGCGGCGACTAGTACTGAAATTAAAATGATAAAATTTTATGAAAGGCTATTTAACGTTTTGAAGCTCTAAAACATGTTGTATGAACAATTAATAAAAACTGTTAGCTAATGAAAAATATTTACCTTCCATTTTTTTCCAAAACACACGTATCCTAATGCATGACAGTGGTTAGCGTCCGTATGTATAATAAATAGAAATACGAAAAACAGAAATTGTTGAAAAATTTATGAAACGAAGGCACTTGTTTGTTTTTTATAAACGAGATTTATTATTAAATTCCGGAAAGTTCTCTGAATGTTTGATCCAATTCTCTTGAAATGGCGGTGTAGTTTTCTTTCTCGTGAACCAGCTCGTCTGAAATGAAATTATAGAGGTAAAATTTTAATAATTAACATTTCAATATGAACTGCTTAGCATTATAAAACAGGAGAAGTATATTGGTTTGAGATATAGTGCACTTTGAATATAATTAGTTGCTCTTTATCGCTATCAATATGTTCCACCTCAGTCTACGTTCTAGAAATTAAAAATAAATCTTGTATCAACAGAAAACAGAACTCCAAATTAGAAGTGAGAACTTCGGCTCGCCGCCCAGTCCGTTGGCCGAGCAGGCCGGTTTACGATCGGCTGGGGCAGGTCGGAATGGTGCAGATTTATGCTGGGCCGACCTGGACTTCTACAAGACGGGTCGGGCCGCAAAACATCGATTCGTTCTCACTTCAATCAGAGACCAAGTAATTAATACACTGTCTGATAATCTTGTGTTCGTTTTAAGAATTTCTTCTCGGGCTCATTTCATATATGCGTTTTATCTTTATATCGCCTGTATTCTATATTGAGCTTTGCTACACCCGATTACAAACGGGCCGGGCCAACATCGATTTCTAATGGGCCGGGCCGGGCCGAAATTTTGCACAGGCCGACCTTGGATTCCACCGGGCCGGGCTGGGCGGAAATTATTCTCCCATTTTCACCTCTACTCCAAAGTGAAGCAAGGGTTAGGGACCCGTTATGCGCGTTTACATCATAAATTGCTCATCTTGCGCAATTTCTGTCCACGTGCAGCCTGCGTAGTACCACTAACGATTTGATGCACAAGAAACCACCACTATTCTAAACAATTATATATAGTGTTTCGGACACCATTAGCATTTTTGTATGGTGTCATGGACACCTTGAAAATTTAGCTGGCGATGACGAAAATTCTTTGGAAAGATGTTTTTCGTTGTAACAAGTCTATAGGGTGCAAGTTTTGTCTGTGCATTTTCCATGCAAGTGTGTAAACTATATAGGTTTATGGGATGACAATTCAATGGCTTAAATAATTTGAAATTTAACTTATATAGCTATCATTGCCACCCTTTTTAAATAAGTATTAGGACATAGGGTGTCGAAGATATTGCACTGTATTGTACATGGAATCCGTCAGGCTATACAAAATATCCGACTTTTTGCTAGAATACCCCAACCCAACATTGGTCAATTTTGATGATACAGCGGAGTATTCGACTCAGCTCGACGAGGCGGTAATTTTATAACGTGAACGCGGAACTAGTGCTGAGAACACAATCTGAAGCTCAGCGTTCACATTGATTGAAGTCAGAGAAAAACAGAATTTGCTAAGATTGATTTTATTCAACTTTATCGAGAGTTAAGTCATTTCGGGCAACATATTCTCTACAAATGCGGCAGCATGGTATTTAACACTGTGATGTTCTTGACCTAAAAGACTACATGGCTGGCAGGAAGTATGGGCACCTGGAAAATAAGACACGTAAAAAAATAATGAGGGTATATTTACTTAGGTTTAGCAGGACTTACAGGGCATTGAGTAATAAAGTTATCTGCTGTAGAGTTAAAAGTTGGACTTCAGGATGTAATGTTTAGGAGATCCGCTGTTAAGTTCAATCATCAAGCTAAATGGAATTAAATGCGAATAAACTTAATTAGTATTCACAGCGACAACCAAGTAAATGCATATTGGGCGTATCTAAACGCCATTTTGCATTACAGATGAATTTTAGTGAAAAATCCAGGTTAAACAGTTATTCACATAATTTAACTTAAAGGTAAATGAAAAATAAATATATATATTTACAATTAAGCAGAAAAAATAATTGAAATTTTAGACGGAATTTTACTGGAAACAATTATTTTAAACATTTTCAGCTCATTTGTTTTTGAACTTTCAATGATGTATTTTTCGGCATTTTCAGCATATTTCCTAACGAACGCGAAAAACATAGTTTACAGATTTATGTCTGACATTCTTGTGTTATGCGTTGTACTTATACGATATCCTAATCAAAAGTTTACTCGAAAGCTTGACTAATCCTTTAACACACAACATTACTAGTTGGTCAAGGCGTTGTGTTAACTGAGTTTGCCGTTTACACGTGGGGGGGGGGGGGTTGGGGGTTGTTGGCTGGCTGGTTTGGTGGTTTGTTTGTTGGGGTTGATTGTTGTCTGCCTGCGTGGTTTTGCGCGGTTGTGAGAGAGTGGATGATTTGTGCGAGTTATGAGAAGTATAATTTTGCGCTTTGTCGAATATTGGCTATTCTGCTGTACTCGCGATCGTTTGCGCCGGCTTTTCTGATATGTTTGCTGTGTGTATATAATGTTTTCGCAGTTGGAAAGCTGTATATGCTAATCTTCTTGCGATTTTGCTTATGCTTCTTTTCAAAATTTAGCAAATATAATTAAATAAGAATTGTAAGCCATGTAAACAATCCCTCCGCACCATTTTTTGGATGTTTTCTGTTTTGTGGACTGCTACCAATTTTGTTGAAAATTAGGTATTAAGGGTAGTTTTTACTGCCGATTTCGAAAATACAACTGATTTTATCGAGAACTAAAAAAATCTAAAAAAACAAATTTAGAAATATTTTCTCAGGTTTTGAACCTACGCACCAAAATTGCAAATAGTAGCGAGTCGAACACCTTTACCACACGGCCAACCTTTAAAGCGAATAAGCTTTCGAAACTTTTATTCTAATATCAAGCGTACGTGGAAGCATTGTACATATTAATTTGCATAAGTTTTTCACGTATGACATTTTGTTTACTCATACTTTTTAAACCTAGGACGCTTGTCTACTAACTAATTGTAAATCGCCTGAAATATTAGGTTTAATAGGCCTTGCGAGGGCTGTTGGGATAACGATAAATGTAGCCCTTAAGAGCGCTGATGGGATATATACAGCTAGGTTTCGTTGTTTTGATTAAATTTCGAAATTCGCAATATTCTGAAGAATCTGTAGAAACAAATCAGTATTTGCGCATCGGCGCCGCCAAACAAACTCACACAGGTAGGAGTCCATTGTAGATCGTAGATCTGTGCGTACCACATCTTTTCTTATTAGAACGCTTCAAAGCACACCATGTGCTTTCTATTGTTTGGGTGTGAGCACCTTCACTTGAGACAAATTCTAAGCTATGATTAACCGATAAGTGTTCGAAATTATAACCAGGGATTTCGATTATATGTGCGTACGCTCCCACATGTCGCTGATGATAGTAGTTCCTGGTAAAATTCTGGCAGTTATGCAACTTTCAAGCATTTCGCGATTTCGGGATGGGACTGCATACAAAAAACTTCTTTTGATTCCCTTCAGATACTGCTAAAAATCCAGGCAAAAGCCGACCTTTGTTATATTTACGTCGGGAATAAAGCGTTTTGTCTATTTCCACAGTCATGCCCGGACCACCGATCGGTTAACTATGTTGCAATATATCATACGCACAAATCTCCCTCAAATAGTTGTTAAAATTAACGACTATGCTGTGGTCTATTTCGAGCTCCTCTTCACAAAATTTTATGGACGTCAACTCTTTGGTCCAACAGTAGATGAACGATATGGTTTTAATTAGTGATAACTTATCACCCTCCAACCAAGTTCCACTTCTTACTGATTTTTTTGATTGCACCCAGCCTTTTGGCACCTCCACGTTGCGACTCCTCCGCACTCCTGTATAGTCATTAAATGATGTCGGCGGCATGTTATGGTTGTAGGAATTACACCCTGCTTCTGCAAAAATTTCGCTACCTCAGATTCAGTTTGAAAAGTTTCCCAAATTTTCTTAAGATTCCAGCTGCTTATTACTTCCATACCTAAAAACTGGCGGGAATTTCCAATAACACAGTGAGTAAAAACTGGCCTGGCGAGAATTTAAAAAACACAGATAAAGACAACTTACGCTCAGTACAATTTAACAAATACAATGCTTTCACGTAAACTTTCATACCTTCAGTACAATTTAATATGTACAATGCTTCCACGTACGTTTGATATTAGAATAAAAGTTTCGGAAGCTTATTCGCTTAAAAGGTTGGCCGAGTGGTTAAAGTGTCCGCCTCGCTACAATTTGCAATTTTGGTGCGTAGGTTCAAAACCTGAGAAAATATTTCTAAAATTTTTTTAGTTCTCGATAAAATCAGTTGTGTTTTCGAAATCAGCAGTAAAAAACTACCCTTAATACCTAGTTTTCAACAAAATTGGTAGCAGTCCACAAAACCGAAAAGATCCGGGGGGTGGGGGTTGTGTGTTTTTGTTTTTTTTTTTTTTTTTTTTTTTTTTTTTTTTTTTTTTTTTTTTTTTGTTATTATTTTTTTTTTTTTTGTGTTTTTTTTTTTTTTTTTTTTTTTTTTTTTTTTTTATTTTTATTTTTTTTTTTTTTTTTTTATTTTTTTTTTTTATTTTTTTTTTTTTTTTTTTTTTTTTTTTTTTTTTTTTTTTTTTTTTTTTTTTTTTTTTTTTTTTTTTTTTTTTTTTTGGGTGTTGTGGGGTGTTTTTTTTGTGTTGCGTGAAACACGTTGCATTATACGTATTAAATTTCTATTTATGTTACCTTAAAGTTATCTGATACTTCTAGTTCTTTTCACTAAAATCCGTTAATAAATTAATCGGTGAAACCATGTTCTCAAAAGTAATAATCGGGCCTGCAAAACATGTTTAACTGTGAAATTTGAGCTTTCGTTAATGATCACAAAAGTAAGCCTTTTTAATATTTTTGACAAGCTGAACCTTTTTCAAGGTTGTAAATAGAAACCGATTTAATGTCGATTTCAGATAATTCTCAGATAATATATTTCTCAACCGATATAACGATTGAGTGATAATCTTGGATTGAGCTATATTGCGTATGAGTAGTAAAAACTTTAGACTTAAGCAACATGTTTAATCTTTAAAAATTGACTGATTAAGTTCTAAATCGTGCGGTAAATGGACTCAAATTCATGTCACAGCCTCCGTGTTTTAGATATAGGCATTGATCAAAATCCATATACCACTACGATGCTACATGAAATCCCCAGGCTTTAACAGTTATTATTCACATATTTAACTTAAGAGGATGAATAACAAATATCTTTACAATTAAGCCGAAATCGATTGTCAACTTTTTACGACACCATGTTGGTTTCAATTTTTGATCTTTAGACAGGTTCAGTATGTTAAAAATATTAAAAAAGGCCTACTTTTCCAAGATTTAGCTAAAGCTCGAACATTTAATACGCACAACATTACTAGTTGCAAGCGTTGTGCTAACTGAGTTTTGCGTACCGCGTTGCCGAGTGCGAACGATATGCGAGGACCCCGGCGCCGAACGCGAGCCTAGGCTCAAAATGATTCCCGTCCGCCTCTTGCGATATCGATCAACCGGGTTTGATTTCTAGCGCCACGTAGTTATAAACATTGTTCTGCGACACAATGTAGTTTGTTTTGTTATAGCTTTGGAAGTATCATGGTTCCACCGATGTATATTCAACGGTTTCTACGCACGGTTGTGAGGAGTTCAAAGGTAGTACAAGTATCACGAGTTTTAAGAGTAAAAAAAACATAAAGATATAAATCTTTCATCGCACATAGTGTCCTAAACCGATGCTTGTGTCACTGTAACTAACAGCGAATTCAGACATTTTAGCGCACGGCCTTTTCGAATTCAGTGTATCTACAACTAAAATAACTGTTCTCACTGGAAGCTATATTAAAATCACATTAGACAATTTTTGCTTATGCTTACGTTTCAAAAACTTAGCCAATATACAAGTCTAAATAAAATTCGTCAGCCCATTAGACAATCCACTCCGCACCATTTTTGGATCTTTTCGGTTTTGTGGACTGCTACCAATTTTGTTGAAAATTAGATATTAAGGGTAGTTTTTACTGCTGATTTCGAAAATACAACTGATTTTCTCGAGAACTAAAAAATCTAAAAAAATTTTAGAAATATTTTCGCACCAAAATTGCAAATTAGTCGGACACCTTAACCACTCGGCCAACCTTTTAAGCGAATACCAGTGTCCGAAACTTTTAGTCTAATATCAAGCGCACGTGGAAGCATTGTACATATTAAATTGTACTGAAGATATGAAAGTTTACGTGAAAGCATTGTGTTTGTTAAATTGTAATGAGCGTAAGCTGCGTGTATCTGTGTTTTTTTAATTCTCGCCAAGCCAGTTTTTACTCACTGTGTTATTGGAAATTCCCGCCAGTTTTTAGGTATAGAAGTAATAAGCAGCTGGAATCTTAAGAAAATTTGGGAAACTTTTCAAACTGAATCTGAGGTAGCGAAATTTTTGCAGAAGCAGGGTGTAATCCCTACAACCACAACATGCCGCCGACATCATTTAATTACTATACAATAGTGCGGAGGAGTCGCAACGTTGAGGTGCCAAAAGGCTAGGTGCAATCAAAAAAATCAGTAAGAAGTAGAACTTGGTTGGAGGGTGATAAGTTATCACTAATTAAAACCATATCGTTCATCTCCTGTTGGAGCAAAGAGTTTAGTCCATAAAATTTTCAGAAGAGGAGCTAGAAATAGACCACAGCACAGCCGTTAATTTTAACAACTATTTGAGAGAGATTT
Source organism: Trileptium ribeirensis (assembly GCA_030248225.1). Taxonomy (NCBI): domain Eukaryota; kingdom Metazoa; phylum Nematoda; class Enoplea; order Enoplida; family Thoracostomopsidae; genus Trileptium; species Trileptium ribeirensis. The sequence continues at coordinate 68,777 of JASANE010018585.1, read as the reverse complement.
GTGCGTATGATACATTGCAACATAGTGGTGGTCAGGGCATGACCGTGGAAATAGACGAAACGCTTTATTTACGACGTAAATATGACAAAGGTCAGCTTTTGGCTGAGCATTGGATTTTTGGCGGTATCTGCAGGGAAACAAAAGAAGTTTTTTGTATGCAGTTCCATCCCAAAATCGCGAAATGCTAGAAATTTGCATCACTGCAAGAATTTTACCACGAACTACTATCACCAGCGACATGTGGGGAGCGTACGCACATATAACCGAAATCCCTGGTTATAATTTCGAGCACTTATCGGTTAATGATAGCTTAGAATTTGTCTCAAGAGAAAGTGCTCACGCCCAAACAATAGAAAGCACATGGTATGCTTTGAACCGTAATAAAAAAAGATGTGGTACGCACAGATCTACAATGGACTCCTACCTGTGCGAGTTTGTTTGGCGGCGCCGATACGCAAATACTGATTTGGTTCTACAGATTCTTCACAATATTGCGAATTTCGAAATTTAATCAAAACAACGAAACCTAGCTGTATATATCCCATCAGCGCTCTTAAGGGCTACATTTATCGTTATCCCATCAGCCCTTTTAAGGGCTACATTTATCGTTATCCCAACAGCCCTTTTAAGAGCTACACATTATCCCAACAGCCCTCGCAAGGGCTATTAAATCTAATACTTCAGGCGATTTACAATTAGTTAGTACACAAGCGTCCGCGGTTTAAAAATTATGAGTAAACAAAACGTCTTACGTGAAAAACTTGATATTAGACTAAAAGTTTCGGACGCTGATATTCGCTTAAAAGGTTGGCAGAGTGGTTAAGGTGTCCGAGTCGTTATAATTTGCAATTTTGGTGCGTAGGTTCAAAACCTGAGAAAATATTTCTAAAATTTTTTAGATATTTTTTAGTTCTCGATAAAATCAGTTGTATTTTCGAAATCAACAGTAAAAACTACGCTTAATACCTAATTTTGAACAAAATTGGTAGCAGTCAACAAAACCGAAAAGATCGTCATTATTATCACCTAATGCAATTAAGCCGTGCGGCACGCAACAGCTAATCGTGATTTGATAGCGTAAAATCGAAATTACGTGAATACTACACAGAAATGTACATATCCGAATCGCTAACACACCTGAATTACATAAAAGCATGGCTTGGGCGTGGTGAGAGTGAAAACCATACGTAAAAATTAATAGTTAGTTAAAATTTAGTTAAATTAAAAGACAAGAAAATCAGTGTAGGACAATAGAAAAAATGTGAACACTTTGCGGTCATAAAGATTTACCGATTATATGATTTATTTAATTATGATTTTTAAAATACTCCGATACATCTTTGAGTAGTACAAAACCACTATACCTTTCTATGCGAAAGATACTTGTTCTTATATAAACAAAATCATGAAATTAAATTAAAATTATAATAAAACAAAACATGTATAAAACAAAAGATCCCTAAATACTAAATCAGAAGTAAAATAAGAAAAGAAAATGACCATGCACATCTTAGATATTATACTGATCAGAAGACTAGAACCTACACATGATTTTTAACAGTACTGGCATATTGTCCTCAAACAACGTAGGACTGTGCAAAAAATTCGTTTTTGCCTGTCTGTCCCAAAAAAGTATTCACTAGATTGAAAGATTTTTGCATTTTTCATTTGACGCATAATAGATTTCCTAGCTACCGTGCGCTTTTAATGCACTAAATTCAAAGAAATATAAGCAATTTTTGTACTAAATCTACAGCCATATAGAAAAGAAGCATAGCCCACTATGCGATTTCGCCGCAGAGATATGGTCACCTAGTTATGCCTTTTACTACTTTTGACAACGACCAAGATGCACTTACGCTCCAAGCGAAATCAATTTTCGTTTTGTATATTATATTAGGCATCGGTTGTTATAGTGCCGCAATTATTACATGACTTAGTAATCAGATACCGGATTTTGATTTTGATTTTTGGTTTTATTCTTTTTGTTCTTTTTTCAGTCATTACACTCCAGATGTTATGGTCGTTGGGAATACGATACGCCGATCCAGGCGTATAGTATGAGATAAGGAGCAAAGTTTAAAAATAACGGAAAGTTTATATTTTCAAAATCTTCGCAAAATACATTCATGGGAGAGCTCCGAAAACCCAGGCAATAATAGGTGCAATGGAAGGAGAGGGGTAGTCGTAAAGGGGATCCGTCTGTCAGCGGATTTCGTCAGGTGGATTGATTTTTGAAATTTTTTGTATATAACTCATATTCTCAAAAATTTTTGGCACTCATTTTACCAATTTGTCCCCAATTTTCGTTTTTCAACTAATTTTTGCTCATTTTCACCCAACTTGGCAAATTTCCCTATTTTTGCCAAAATTGTCCGCCCACGGAGGGGCGGGAGGAGTGTGAGGTTTAAGATGCCAAGACTAAAGGGTAGATCAGACTACATCCCAGGAGTGGGACCCGAGCTCTCGCGGAGGGGTCCGAGTCGCAGGGAATAATCCCCCTGTCTCCCATGTGAGGATATATGACAAAGTCTGTTTTTTTGCTTGTTTGCAGCGATCGGTGAGAGTATAGATTCATTGACTAGGCTAAATGCGTTGGTTCCATTTTGATTTCTGTAGGTTCCGTTGAGTATGACATTAACCTTGTGGGATGGCGGGGCTAAAAGCTTAATTTTGAGATTAAAATGTCAAATTTTGCCGCTTCCTTAATTTGACGGCGTAGGAAGGGGACAAGAGCAGGTCTAATGGTTTTCGGTGCGACTGAACACAGTAATAGCAATTGTATTTCTGTGGCATGGACCGATTAGCGCAACTGCTAGGTATTCGACTACAAAGGGTCAATACGTCATTTCTAACTTAAATTCTTCGAAGTTGTGATTTCCAAATTTTAAAACTTTTAATTTTTCGTTTATTGGCAGTCGCGAAAAAGAGCCTACAGTCTTGATATATACTAAAAATCTTCGCCTTAAGGTGTTGCTGCAGCTGTATTGTTCCCTTTCTGAAACGTCAAAATGAATACAGCAAGTCCATTTTAGGACTTCGCCACAGGAAACGAGCTCACAAATCGTACACTCTTTCCCCGCGCTAGGCAAGCAATTGATAATGAGCACTGTAATAATAACCGTTAGTGAGCCACATAACAAAACCTAGGTCAATGAAAGTCTTCAAAAAAATTCTGGACCTTAATCATTGTGCTGTTGAGACAGATGTCGGTCATGGCTGAACTAGAAAATTTGTTATATCTATTACAGTTCAGGACAAAATTGATAAATTAAAAATAGCTGTATATTAACTTAACTTTATGTATATTTCTGGATGCACTTTGTCATAACACAGCTCGTTCGAAAAGGAGAAGATAGAATTAAACTACAAGTGTAGTAAGCCGCTGTTGTAGAAATTTTCTATCGAGCGTGTCTCGTTAGACATCGGCTTCTCTTTAACAAGATGATATAGCACTACTCGGAAATTGAAAAGGAAACTTTTTACAATACACCGTTGTTGCAAGAGTGTCAAAGTACTAATAATACAGCGTGATAGAAAAAGAAATTGTAAGAAGTATCCAATTTTGTTCATTCCTTCAATTACCGGTTTGATGTACAAGAATAATGAAACAAAATCAGTGAACAAAGGAATCGAGTTTAGAGACGTTGACGAGTCAGTCGAATTGATCCGGTTAGTTGCCTTGGATTTCTTTGACCGTCATTTCAACTTCTTCATTTAGCGCTCGAGCCTGTTCTTTTGCCGAAACTAGATCGTCTGTTTTATCAGAAATTTAGGTAGGCAAATGAATTTGAATTCTGAATTTAATACTGCGTGTCAATTTCGTGTGATGTGACTGCATCAAGTGGACTAGAAACACACACTGAGAAACATAACCTGCTTGGTAGGATAAATTCACACTGACTAATCTTTCTTGCTCAAAATAATTTAATGCAAGCAAAACCAATAGATTATAAAGTTTAGAACAGCAGGTCCCTGATTCTAAATTATAAAAAAATTCCTGTGCGAAAAGGTGTACGAACAGGTTATAAGCCGTCAGAATCGTGCTATGGTTATAACGACTCCAAAATTTTAATAAAGAGTACAAAGTTATCAGCTCAAAAACATTATTGTCAATGAAGTTTAATGAACATTATTAGCCAAAGGTAAATTTTCTTCAAATTAAGATTTTAAAGCTAAGATTTATAAACAACGCTATGTAAATTACTCTATTGAGTTTTATTTTGTAAACTGTTATAGCTTGAAAATTCAAAGCATTTATGATCTATGAAACCTAAAATAAAGGTGGAAACGATCCGGCGTATTCAATAGGTACCTTTCCGTCCACTACACACTCTGTTGTCATGTACACCATAGATTTAGACCTATGAAACCTAAAATAGAGCTGGAAACTATCCAGCGTATTTAGAAGGTACCTTTCGTCAAGTGCTCACCCCGCTGTCATGTACGCCACGGAGTTAGACCTATGAAACTTGAAATATTTTTTGTCATAAAGAACACACACAATGGAAACGATGGAAAATATTTATATTGAGTGTATATTTGAATATATGCGACGAAATGTGTAAAGGACCAAGGCATGAAGAAACACTGCATGACCTTCGAAATAAAACTTCTCATTATTACGGCAACTAAATACGGAGTCGACTTAAAGGATGGCTGTGACTTCCTTGACGGTATCTTCGATTTCAGATACAAGTAGGCGACCCTTTTCTTTGGTTGTAAGAAGATCATCTGTATTATGTATAATATATTTAACATATCTTGCAATTATGACGTCAAAAATAAAAAAACGTAGAACACAAACAAAATAAAAGTTTCGCAATACAATATAAAATAGAACAAAAAATAAAATAAAACTAACCAACTAAATAGGTTATTACGATGGTTGTCGAAATATTGCAGATACAAAAAACTATTATACTATTTACGGTTTACAACATATTACCAATATGACGTGACAGAATACTCGCTGCAGTATGGGCATCCTTTCGCTGAGGCATTGTGTTATAACCTGCTCTTACATTCGGTTAAACCAAATAAGAAGTCGATAGCATAGCCGAAATAAGGGGAAGCATGGATAAATAAAATACATACAAAACTTTAGGGTTTCACGTTTTGCCATAGAAGCTTATTTAACCGAGCCCACTAACGATTTGCCTTGAATTAAGTTTTGTGGCCTAAGTTAGTACTAGTACGTACGTACAGTAAGTACAACTACTATAAAACATAGTACACTATGCCTAATTATTACAGGTGAAGCGACGTTGAAATGTATGCCCAAATAATTAAGCCTTTTATTTGCAGTGGTGTAGATTCCTTCCGAAGTTTGAGGCGATGCGAGAAGTTTCAGTGATGTGAAATATTAGGGGAATGCGAATTTGAGATTTATTTTTACATGAATAGAAAGTTACATGGAATGCGCGTTATGGTAAAAGAGATAATATGGAATACAATAGTGACAAACATAAATGGTAATAAGGAAGGATGGGGTATTATTGGACGGATAATAAACAAAAAATCATTTTGGCCAACACGACCACTCTATGGTAGGGGGTGCCATAGGATATCGCTCTAGTTACCGCCTAATGCAAGTCTGTAAGCGCCACATTCCTACAAATCATTTCGTGCTAAACATACCACAACCACGTTATATACCACAACAAATCCACACAAATATAAGTTGTCACAGCCTGAACTTAACATGACGCAGATTACCTTGGCTTTTAAATTGTTTCGGGTATCATTGTTCCGTGTAAGTTTATTAGAAAAGTAGCAAAACACAAAACTACTTACCTTCAAGACGATCAACTTCCTTCTGCAGTTTTTGTACGGATCGTTCAGCGAATTCAGCGCGCGTTTCTGCCTTAAAACAAAATTGTCAGTTTAGTACTTGAATTGGATCATATCAGAAAGGTTCAACAACAGAGGAGGTGGTGCAGAACCTGATATGTTCACCACAGTACAAAAATTTCACGTTTATTGTGGGCCCAGACGCTCAGAATAAGCGTAGGCTTACCCTTAGGTTTAGTCTTGGGCTTATAGATAAAACATGCGATCATTCGAGGCTGGAAAGAGGAAACACCTAACTAAATACGTTAAGTGGGGAAGCAGGGAATTTGCTATAGTATCAGTATAAGGAAAAGCGCAAGATAGCATTATTTGATGAAGAGTACGGCCATTGGCGCAGATTACATGTAAGGTTTGGCAAATGTGAGCAATTTTTTGAGAGGGGCAGGTCGGGGTTGAGAAGTTTGGAGAATACAAAGCGGTATTTAGTTTTCCTGCCTAGGGTTCTGATGTTTACGTTATCTAATTTTTTGTGCTGGGATATCTGCACTTAGGATCTGCGTCTATGAGCGTGACATTTCAGGTATTAATTATATATTATCGTGTGTGTTACGAGTAGTAGATTTTTGGCCTTGCCTCACTACAGCTTTGTGACCGACATCGTAGGCTATAAACAAGACGTATCCTTCTTTCGTCCATGCTTTCAGTCCACTGGCTTTGACTCCCACCACGTGCATGGATGGACCACTAACCTTATACATTATCCAGGTTCGAATTTAGTGGTGGAAGACCTAGGTAAGATGTAAGTTTGGTGATTCATGAATGTGGTGGCGGTCTAAGTTCATACATGAACGAGCTCCAAAATCCCAGGGGGAATAGCGAGTGGTGCAGAGGGGGGGAGGTGAGGTGGGGCTGGCGGATCGCCAGGGAGAATAAATTTTGAAAAATTGTGCTACTCAAAATTTTGCTTAGTTTTTCAAAATTTTCCTTCAACTGTGACCAATTTCCCCAATTTTTGCAGATTTTCCCACAACTTTCTACTATTTTTCCCAGTATTTCATTTGCACCTATGACACTCGGGGGAGGGAGGAAGGGGGCTATGCGGAGACTCAGAAGGGGATCAGGCTGCCTCCCAAGTGGTCATCGGCAACGCCTCGATGGGACGGGTTCAAGGCTCAGAGGAGATAATCCCACTCTCTCTCAATGAAGGTGTATGGTCAAAGCCGATGGTCCACGACCACGGTGGAAGAAATAAACTTAATGGCGGAAAGGCCGAAATCCACCATGACGAAGTCCGCGCGATAATATGGAAAATCTAAATAATGTCACACTCCCCAAAAAATAGGGACAGTAAGGGCATTCATATTCTGCTATAAAACATTATTGCACGTAGTTGGGGAAGGCACCTGATGTGGTTTTTCAGAATTATAATATGTCCGAGGCGCAAAACTCCAAAACTAATTTCAGTCCTTTTTTAAAATATTAAAAATTACTTTAGGTCTTATATGAACACCAGTGTATGTCCCCAGGCATTATTGCAAAATTTGGCTACCGAAATAGGGCCACGAAATGGCCACTCTCGTTCCTGTCCCTGTTGGCATAAATCACTTCTAAGTGTTTATAAACAAACATTCAATTGTCATACCTAAAATTAAATAAAATAAGCGAACACAGATAACAAACCCTAGAAATTTAATTAGCAAATTTCTAGGTATCATACCATTGCAGCATTCTAACTGACGAAGCTATACACTTTATACGTCCTGATCATGCTTTAAATCGCTCTGTTCATATACTACTTGCGTAGTTGTAAACAGCAGTGTGTTAAAACAATGGGTCAAGACAAGCTCTGAATATGATTGCTGCCTATTCTGCCAACAGTGAATATTTAGTGTTATATATATCATATATTCCTCATATATTGATATATATACCACCATACATTGATTGGACACAACACAGGACCCGTTTCATATTTAGCATGCATCCAAAAGCATAAAATTTTAGATCGTTAAAAACAACTGCACCAAAATAGTCAGAATAAACAAACAAAATATATAATAAACAAAACTAAAAATACAAACAAAAACATAAATTCAGGTTAATTAGTACTAGAACAATCAACACGTACAAACCTCCTTTAGGCGCTGTGACAGGACCCTTATTTGCTCTTCATACGAGTCTTCACGTTGGAGAGCCTTTTCTTCGCTCACTTCGAGCGATTTCAAATTGTTACCGACAACACGGAGTTCTTCTTCAAATTCCACGATTTTGCTGACACAGATAAATTATCAATCAATATCGATGATAATATCGATGATTTAATGCCACTAATAAACTTTAGCCGGAGGACTATCAATTTCTATAATGGCAGAAACTTTTAATCGAGTAAAGTGTGATTGTGACGCTTGCGGTGTTCTGAATGCAAAGCTGGATGTAAACCAAGCCAGGAGCGCACCCAGAACTTCGTCTTGAAACGACTCCGAGGTCGAACCAAAATGGTTTCCCCATGCATCGTTCCTTTGCTTTAATTTACGTCATATAACTGCTGCTTCAAAAGCATTGCATAACATAGTCACGTTCAGGAATTTGGCGGAGACATTTCCAACGAGTTCGAACTCTTCATAAAAATGTTGTTGAACCTGTCTCTGACAGGTAGGGACCTTCAACGAAATTTGTATGCTACTTCTACTTGATTTAAATTCTTCACTCAAGGCTGCACTATTGCCTAAGATTTAGTTACCTCTCTGCATTTGCTGCAGCAATGACTGCGGTTTAAAAGCTAATGCATAAAACTATCCTAATAATATTAGAGAAATACCGAGTAATTGCGGTTTCGGGTCCCACTTAGTAATGACAGTTTTTTAGTGTTCTATATTCACATCATAGTACTTATGCTTTCTTGGGTTCAGCTTTTCATAAATTTCTCAACCGCCACACTTCATGTCCTGCGTGGTCTCACATACGAGTATTTAAAATCATGTTCAAAGTTATTTGATGCTCATTTAGGTATAAGGTTATCTGAACAAAAACCAGGATTTGTATGACCGTGAACTACTTTTGAAATTCATGCGGTGTGTAAGAATTTTAAGTGTCGCACACCGTCACATTGACAATCTAACGTATTTACAAGAGGCAATATCAGTACAACTTGCAGACGGGGTGGAGAACACCGCTGAGCTGATAAAATATTCAGTGAGCGATCACACCACAATTGTCGATATTTAAAAACGCTTATTTCAATAAATCTCCGTCTATTGCCAAATAGCGGCGTTTAATAATAAATTGTATTGTAGTCAATATATTTAAGATATTTACAAACTCGGTTAGTTAAATACACATGATGATAATATGCAGACATAAGATTAAACCTAACTGAATTAGCTACCATGACCCAAACGCAATGTTATCATTACAATGTACAACTTTGACATATACTATAACATTAACTAAATGCTGACGGACAAAACACAGAAATATTATTATACTGGGCTATTAGCTGAAATTTCCAAGACCGAACCGAGAAGCCGTTTGTTTAAATATCGATGTGGACTTTACTGTTTCGTTGTTCGGTAACTAGAGTATGTATCGCTCAGCACGAAATGAAACATCAAATCACAGCTTATTTTGCAAATTTGTAATATTTCCATCTGTCTAGTATAGGGTGGCATAGGATATTCGGCCCATGTAACCTTGAGGGGAATAAGTTATATCGTTAAAAAAGAGAAGCTTAGAGCGGTGGATTCAGGGGGCGGCAGTCCCGAAACTTAGATTTAGTGTATGTCTCACATAAAGACCTTAGCTTAGGCTAAGGCTTAGGCTTAGTATATGGAGAACGGCATGGCATGCATTACACTTTAGTCCCTCAGGGTTGCCTTCGTTGGATATTGTATACACGGTTTTGGATATATCTGAACGACCACCTTTTAAATCACAACGGAGGAAAAAAAGATATTTTCGTACATCAATCGGGAGCCATTGTAGCATAGATTTCAACTTTTGATCAATGCCAAACTTTAAACGAGCCATTAATTACTGTCATATAAAGTGAGGTACAGGATCAGGCAACAGCAATTACTGACATTAAAAGTGATTCAAGTTATACTTAGGATGCGAGTGCTTATCTTTCAATTCTAGGTAATCTCAGCCAGAGTTGCCGAAAGCACAAGCCGTAGAGGGATACCGTTTTCCACACGAATGCTCTGTTTCTGATCAAGCTCGTACCAATTTTAAAGGTGGGTATCCTGAAGCACGTGGCTTTAGCCTCTTGACCAAGAAGATTAAGAAGATAGGAGGGCCCGAACACGCTACTACGTACCACATCATTGTGAGACCTGTGCTCTAACTACTAAGCCACACCATCACAATTATTGGCATACTGATCAATATTTGTGTATTACCTATCTGGTCATGAACTAAGTATTAATAATTCAGTACGAATTATTAAATAAAAACCACACACAACGAAGCTGTTGTCGGACCATAGGTTTCAGGCAAGTCTATTCACAAAATCTCCGGCAAACATATAGGTCGATATTTTTCAAGCAAAATATTTCGTTGGCCACATGATTGTGTGCCGTAAAATTATATTATAAATAATGCCGTCAAAGGCATTATGAATAGACCAACAACCAATAAACCGGTAATTGGCTTATACAGCTAAAATGCTTCTTAATTTTCGAACAATATAAAACAGCAAAAAAATTTTAGACAAGCGACGAAAGGTGTTGTAACATCACTTGTCATGCGTTCACAGATTTGTCCAAAATAACGAGTGTTGCAGAACAAGTTTCAACGAACAAGCTGCACAACCGACAGGACTAATATGTGCATCTGCACAGATAGCAAAGCAGTGTCTATACCGCAATTAACCTACGATATAGTTGTAGCATAGTCTTCTGTTATATATGCTATGCAAACAGCTCATAATAGTGATAAAAGCTAAATTCATTTTTAAAAAAACTGCACATTTTAAAGTTAAATAGTATTTTTAGAACCACTTCTGATCACTCATTCCTAATCTGAAGTTGGTGGAAATAAAACAGCTTCCCCACACAATCATAAGTAATATTAATATTAAAAAATACCTACGCTTATCACTTGACAAAATAGATATCCCATGATGATTAGTGAAAATAATAGAAACAGAAACAAAAACGTTGCAGTATAAGCTAGAAACAGGTGTTAATCATTTTATACATACATACATTCAAATATTGTCATTAGTCTGAGAGTAACACTAACACTGGCGGTTGCGACACTGTTTTCATTTTTTCTGACTAAGCATAGATTTTCGGTAAGTCGCTTAATACATTACTGTCAAAAGTTTCAACTTTGTACAAGTACAGCAAAAGTAAAACTCGTGCTGTAGAACTCTTGGTTTCGTTTGACTTAAACAGCGTTCGCAGAAAAATGTGCGCATTCACCGCACACTGTGACAAAATTTTGAAAAAGAATTGGTGCTTAAAATTTGAAACTTTTATAGAAACTGCTACATAAGGTAAGAGATGTTTGTGTGTTGAGAATTATTTACTTGATCTACCGAACACGATAAACGCTATATTAAAATGATGGTACATGTTTGAGAAAGAGATACTGCTTGTGGGCAAGTCTCGATAAATCTTTTAATAACAATCTACATTAGTGTACACCTCTATCGAGACATTCCTTTAGACCGTGCTTTGTAGAAAGTAATGGGCTGTTGAAAATGTTTTGTGTAATGGCGATAATAAAATTTAACTAATATGTTCAGTTTTCAATTGTTGTCCCAATTAATTAAAGTATTCGGACATATATTTCAGAGCTACGTTATAGTTCAGGTGTAACCTGCATATTAGCAAGTTATACATCTCCTAGAAAAGTGAGTATTTCGTGTGGAATCAAAACTCACGACTAGTATTCGAGCCCCTCAAAATCTTACAAAAACAGCCATGGCTATACAAAATTATGACAACAAGAATTATTATAGTAAAATATGTCACAAAGACAGCCTCAGCCATACACCTGTACACTTCTTGAAAATTTGTATGGCTGATAAAGTATTTTGCTGAAATAATGAAAAATAGTAAAGAATCTGACATTAGAATTGTGAAAATTACAGAAGTTTCCTATAAAATCTGTGCACAAAATACGATTTTAAACTAATACAAACTAAAATGCAAAGTAAATAGTCCTAGTAAGATGTGTCAGTAGACAGTTATCAGTGCATGCACAAACCACATAGACGAAAAATTATATAACTATGTACAATAATGTCTTATATTAAACTTATCTGTGGTACGGTTGTACACGTTAGATAGCCGTAGCAGTGGGACTTAGCTGGAACACAGTATAGCCGGCTATATAGTGGGACTGTCGTCAAGTAAAGCAATAGCAGATTTGCATGATGTCTTTGGTCCCAGTGGAATAGCCGTTACTTCGGCGGAGGTGAATTTTAGAATTTTTGAGACTCAATATTATTCCTAATTTTATGGAAATTTTGCCTAAGCAGACATTCAGGGAAGAAGATTCACCATACCCGTCAGGAAGATATGCGCTTCCCGTCGAAGGGGTTCCACGGGTCAGCAGTGGATAATACCCCTCTCTCGCTATGAGCGTATATGAGAAATAGGTGGCGAGATAAAGCATTGCACACTTCTGAGCCTTGAAATCGCATGAACCATGAGCCAAAACGCAGTAGGCGCTCTCTGATGTAATTTTGCATTTGTAGATATAGACACCGTCTAATTAGAATGCTGAATTTGTTTTAACAATGTTTAGACGATTTTCGCAACCAACCTCTTTTAGACGTCGGTCAAGTACTCGAATTTGCGTGGCGTAGTTTTCGTCGCGTTCCAACGATTTTTCTTCGGACATTTCCAAAGATTTTAAATTGTTGCCAACAACGCGCAACTCTTCTTCCATCTCAACAATCTTGCTACAAGTATATATATGATATAACATTAGACAGAAATTAGGTGTTGTTAACGTCAGACAGAAATGAATGTTAGCCGAACTTTTCTGAGCATTCTGCTATTTAACGATAGAAACGGACGTGGTGCACTACAAGAAGCTACTAAAATGCAACTCAGTGGTCGTTAAGTTGCACTAACAGTCACGTTAACCTGAATATTGGAAGGTTAAATATCGATGAGTATTCAGAACCGGAACCGGACCCGTACACAGCCGAAACCAGGATCAGAAACTGGTTTAATCAATTTATAGCGTATGGCAAAATGTATGGTTCTGGTTTCGTAATATATAACTTACCCAAAGAATTTTAGTAATTTCGGTATTTTGTTTTTGAAAAAAGCGATCAAGCGCTAGTTTTAAACAGTCGAGCATTAGGTAAAACTAAGCTTTAGTCGCCTTTTGCGAAACAGCATTGTTGCATAGGCGTTACTTAACACTTCAGCACTAATTTTTGGTGAAACAAGTTGCACAAGTAACACAGCTGACTTGAATAGCGAGCGAAGTAGGTTAAGAAACACTCAATAATGGGCACTTATATTAAGGTGACACAGTTTGCACGCTGTAATGCATATTGGAAGGCATTTTAATTGCTCTCACAGAGTTGCGATAACGCAAATAGATCGCAACTTCGATCGTTAAATCAACTATCTTTTGAATTTTCTCATCGTCCTAAGCAGTCTAATCTTTCTTGTGAGCTGTCTTGTTTCTTGTTATGTTCGCCGGATATCTTGTAAACGTTCGCTTTATTTGTTTTGGACAAGACACAGCTATCGTTTCCTATCTAAAACTGGCTCCGGTACATAGACACTGGTTTACTTGAGTGCTGATTTTGGATAAATGAAATTAAACTAAGTATTATTGACACAGTCAGAGGAAATGGAGGAATATAAACGTGTACGCTTGATGGCAGGCAGTTATGCTCAATGTGAAACAGCTTGCACAGTTATACCAAGTGAAAGACATTTTAAAATACGTTCCGGTTCTAGTAGGATTATTGCCTGTTGTCGAAACCGGAATTTCGCCGGCTGACGAACCGAAATTCCGGTTACGTGACATATTTTAAATGTCATTAGTGCAATACATAATTGGTTGAATTTTAGCTGTAAAAAAATTAAAATATATACTGTTGCATTTACCTGAAAACACGAAAAGTATTAAAAATGTTGAGATGTCCACATTTACGCTTTGTAAGCGTAAATGTGAACCAATGAATTCGGCATTTACTCCCCTGCACGAGACCTTCCGAATACTAAGGTACAGTTCATTTGTCGCGAAATATTTATTTAAAATTATGGCTCAAATGATATAGACGATATAAATTTTCGTATCTGGCAATCAGTGCAACTTAGCATCAGTGTAATAAATTTTAATACCTCTCCGAATTAGCAATTGATTGGTGATATTTTATATGCTAGTGTTTATATGAATAATTGGAGTTAAAAATGTTTTAGTGTTGTTTCATTTCATCGGCTGAGTGTATGCTGTAAATGTTTGTAGAACTTCAATTCTATAGTTGAACAAATTACCTTCATGAACTATATAACCCCTAGCTCTGTTTATGGTTCCCAGACATTACCTCCGTTTTCCATTGAAAGTAAAGAATACGCGTAAGAATTGAGACAGTTCGCATGCAGAGAATAATTAATAAAAAACTGTTCAAGAAGAAGAGTCTAGTAGTTAATAGTTTAAACGGTGTTTGATCAAATGTTTTATAGGGTCAGAAAAGTACAAAGCAAGTATGTATTTTAGGTGTTAAAAGTGTGGAAACAATTATGTAGGGTCGAAATATACAGAGCAAGTATTCAAAAACTACCGTTGGGCTTTTAGTGCCCTAAATTGGAGACAAATGGGCAATTTTGTACCAAATTTACAGTCTTATAGAAAAAGCATAACCCATTATGCTATTTTGCCGCAGAGATATGGTCACCCCTTTGTGACTTTTATTACTTTTGGTTATGTCAAAGCAGAAGTTTGCGACGCCGACAGTTCATAAGAATTTCTTTCTGTTTGTGCACTACAATCTTGCGGCGAGTAGCATAATTGCAATCTATTACATTGCTTGGCAGGAAAATTTTTTCTGGTTTTGCTTGTTTTTCTTTTTTGATTCTCCTTGTTTCAATTACGATTAAGTCCAACAATTTTTACGGTTGTTGAAAATTTGTTGCTCTAGGCTCTTAGTATTTATTTTAGATGTAAAAAGTGTAAAAAGTTTTAGAAAGAAGACACGCCGTATCTGCGAAGTCAAGCTGTGTACCTGTATCTCAGCATTTATTGCATAAGTTGAAATAGTCAATTTCCGCCGCGGCTACATAAAACCATGTTGCCTTATCATCTGGGGCAAAACACAGTAGTTATTGAAAACGAGATTTGGTAGAACACAGAAAAAGTAAATAAAAAGTTAGCTTTAGGACACATGCATGGTGCAACGAAAACCTACTTTTCACCGGCTTCAGCGCGCTCCTCAGCTCGTTCTAAGTCTGCTTCGACCATAGCTAGTTTACGAGCTACCTTAAATCAATAAACAGTTAAATAATAAAATAACGGTTAAATGGTAGTATTTCATAAAGATTTGGAGTGGCCCGGCTTATTGACACAATCATAACACAGTCATTGATACATTGTTGTTATCCACAAACTTACAGTAATGCAAAAAAAACTGATTCCACGATATGGCGTTTAGTATATTTTGGGAAAAATTAAAAACGTTTTATATCCAGGGGCGTAAACGAAGGGGACTATTGGACCTAGGCATCTAGCAATAAGTGGCTCCAGGTAGTAGAATCTCTTAAGTCTACTTTAAGAACAGTGGCCATTAATAATTCACACTCCCCACCCAACGTTGTCTCTGGCTTGGCTTATGCATGAGTCCATTTTAGGCGCGCACAACATGGTTGTTCTTTTTGTCACAATCACGAACTGCATCGTTCGCGTTCACATTTGTGCTATCGGTATTCGCATTTTAGTGAACGCGAACAAGGGCTCTGCGATGTACGAACAGAATATGTGTACGCACATATTTCTCCATTTCGCACGGTTGTCCGATTTCACCAAATGACATGATGATCAGATATCTATGGTCATGGTCTATATGTGTATTGTAGTATACGAAAAAAACGTGATTAGTAATCTCGTTTTCCCGTATACGCGGTCAGAAATATGTGATGGTAAATCGAATAATAGCTACCGCGACCCGCACCTACATTTCGCTATCTCGCAAACATTTGTTCGCGCACATAAGGGAAAATCTTCGTTTGCGTTAATTACTATCCTGAACTGCTGCGTCTTTCACAGATGATGCGTCTTTGTAGCTGTTGATGACGAGTTGTTTGTGTATCGGTTAATGCCTCTAGTTAACAATTTGTTTAAATCATAGGTAAATTAGACCCGTAGAACATAAAACTATAGTATCTCCATAATCGATGAATAATTATTGGCAACGTTAAAACGAACGATTTTGTAGATCGTGAGTCTGACCGAATATTCGTTTGCTAACTACAGCTTTGTATATATCTTGTATATCACGAATTGTGCTGGGCGAAATATATTTTACAAATTTTACATACGCTCAGAATTGCAAAACTTGGTATCGACAAGACACTAATTTTTCGAAATAAAAAATTTGGAAAGCACAACAATTCAATAGTGAGGTTTATTGCCATTAAAAGATATCGTTGACAGTCGAAAGCTTCCCCTACAACAACTGACAGATAGCGCCTACGGCTTTCGTACCTTCACTGTCGTGTTAAACGTTCAACATAATTAATTTCTATCCTTTGGTAACATTGTGCAATGCCAAACTGCGCCTTGCTTAACTCAGCTCATTAATGTTCTGTAGCGCATGGTTTGTAGTGTTCATATAGTCCCCGTCTAGGTATGTAGGTATACATACCTACTTGATCTTTACAAAAATATGTACATATTCAAATTCTGAAACTACGAAAGCTTCCCCTACAACAACTGACTGATAGCGCCTACGGCTTTCGTACCTTCACTGTCGTGTTAAACGTTCAACATAATTAATTTCTATCCTTTGGTAACATTGTGCAATGCCAAACTGCGCCTTGCTTAACTCAGCTCATTAATGTTCTGTAGCGCATGGTTTGTAGTGTTCATATAGTCCCCGTCTAGGTATGTAGGTATACATACCTACTTGATCTTTACAAAAATATGTACATATTCAAATTCTGAAACTACGAAAAAACTAAGACGGAAATCTATATGGTACTGAAACGAATCTATCTGGTATGAAATCTATATTTACTGGTAGTTGTATTAACGTTCTCTAAAACTGCACAGATTTTGTAAACATTGTAGTCCCATTGCCTGCAACCTGCACATATAGGCACTACCATTGCACAAAGATGCAGATATGGTTGCTGCGATTGTTAGTTGTTGTAGATATGTTATCAACCATTGCACGCAAGCTATAAATTTAGACGGTACCGTTTCTCTAGCGGTATGTCATAACCATAAATATTTCAATACATATATGGTAATAGAAGCGCGTTATTAGCATTTTGCGGGCAATGGAAAGCCGTTGCCTTTATTTTGCATGCAACGGAAAGCCGTTGTCTTAATTTTGCGTACAATGAAAAGCCATTGTCTTCATCTTGCGTTTAATCGTTACGCAACGTGTCTACAGTGTGCAGTTCGTGCACGCACTTCTGTGTGAAAGACGCATGACTTGACAAAAGAATGACCCGGGTGTGCGCACCTAAACTCGACTCAAGCATTATGTTCATATCTTGTTACCTTCTCAAGGCTTTCATTTGCTCAAAATTTAATTAGGGTACGATAACGTTGAGGAAATCAGGAAACTAGTGTAAAGCTGTACGAAAAATACGCTGTATCATACTGTGCGAAATTAAATTTTTCGATATGTTTAAATATTTCTCAAAACGCGGCAGTAAACAATGCATTCGTAACAAATACAAAAGTTTAAATTTCTTCTACAATTTATGTGGTAATACATTTTATTGTTTTTATGATGTAGAAAGGTTGTTCCCATCTTGCCAATAGGGCGGTTGGAATGGCGCAACCCTGGAGGGCTCCCCCAAATTTTGGTTGCTCAAATGTACCTATTCTCTGGATCTTCACGATTTCGAGATTGCTTCCAAGATTTTAATTCTTAAGCTAACACTTGTTACGAACAGCTAGCCTACGTCAAAAATTGTCTTGAGATTGTTTAGCTGCGAAGAATTGGTTATGTTACCACGAATTGTCAAGAGATCCATTTTTGGCAAAAAATGAACATGTAGTAAGTTTTGAGAAATCGACATGCGACTGGGTATTCCACCACATAACTCTACACATTAATTTGTCAAGATATTGACATACTATTCACAAATATACCCCATTTCTCTGTTTAACGGAATTTACAAGTGTTTAAATTGCTGAAGATCAGAGGCTACATCAAGGTATGTATGGTGGCATATGGGATTGTCGAAAGATAAAGTATATATTTTCTATAACCATCACATGCAACTCGGCCGCATACGTGTTTACACAGAATTTGCGACTATGTGGTTACAATCATATGCAGGTAAACTAACTGATTTATAAACAAAAAGCATCTTTGGTACAGCTAATACTCGTTTATTGTTAAGATTATGTATGTAAGTCAAAACTATATGAGGATAATATTTAATTCTGAATATCACCTGTCCTTGACTATAAAGTATTTTGGGTATTTAATGGTCTATAAGGTATAAAGTATATCATGAATTTATAATGTAGTTACAAAACATGAACGTCACGAAAAATGTTTGTGACGAGGAAGTGATAACATATTCGAAATTATAGTCCTGCATTAATAGGAGAAACATTTAGGCTTTAGTGTGATTATTTATCGGAAATTTCCTGAAAAATACAAAATAAAGTTTGGAAATAAGACATTCCTTAAAAATTGCTAATTTTAGCCGTTAATCTAATCAAAATTTATTTTGATTTTGTATTGAAATCGATTTGTATTCGAATTTTTTTAATTTTAGCATTTTATTAAAATGTATGAATAAAACAATCTTAGATAAATGCAAAGACACCTGGTTTGCAATTACATACTTGGTTTTGTACATATATTTGCATATCGTATGCATATATAGACGAGAAGGTATAATAAAGAGATAATGTGGATATATACAGGCTATACATTAAACAAGAAAACATTGAAATTTTTCGTTAGTGATAGAAAGACAAAGACAGTTAATACTGGAATGTGACATTGACAATTATAATCACATTGAAACAAAAGCCAACATTTCACCGGCGCCGAAAAAGGAAATTAATTAAAATGCGATGCATTGGCAAACCGTTTTGTTAATAGATATTTGGGATAAGAGAATGCCATCATTGAAATAATTACATTATATTCTTTGGGTTTTTTAATATAGGCATTATTTTTAAGCTGGAAATTGTTTTAACGATGATTTCATCGTATGAAATACCGTAATACAATGGAAATGTATCTTCATTGTATAAATTTGTCTGCTGATTTATAAGGCAGTTTGGATTGTAAATTTTGCATTGACTAAGTGAAATGTCTCCCCGTATTAAAACTAATTCGAGAGCTTTTTAGTTATTCTTACTGCAGGCCCTCTTGGCAAGAGCTAAACAGTACAGCTAGCGTCTTTCCCTTGTGCAGCCCTTAGTAATTCTCGTGAAGGACGACAGAAATGCGAAGTTGGTTTAAATGCGTTCCACGCGCGTTTAATCTGTACTCCACCCAGCAATATCAGTGCAGCTCTTCGCAGAGATACTTCTGGTTACGTAGTTGGTATTTGTATTGGAGTTCTGCGTGAGAATCCATAATCCGATATGTGCAATACAAATTTAGATCAGTCTAATTCCGGATTTTCTAACCGGGCGTATCATTATATATTATAAAACTTTTTTAAGTTTAAACTAAGTGTTCGACCATATTTATCTGGATTGATCGAGGGAGCATCGGCATGTCAACCGAGCTGAAACGGCTTGGTTTTGTTATTCTTGGAGGATAACTATTATGTAGTTGTTCTTTTTCACCTCAAAATCTATGTCAGTAATTTCGGCGATAAAGGTTTTGTTCGTTGGTATGCGACCAAATTTTCTTCGAAATATCAACGGATGTTTCGCACTTTTGTCAACGTTTTAATTCATAACTTTGTGAGACCTGTCTGCTAGTAAATAACAATAATTGAAAATATTGTTAGCAATTGCTGTAGCTTTCTCCAAACAGTATTGCTTGTTCTGCTTTCTTAGCTGCAGATCTGTAGCTTGTATTTGTATCTATTTTTTGAGTCCACATATACTAGTTGGTGGTACAACATCCCAGTATTTTCAATACCTACAGAAATAAAATAATACCTATATTTTGTTACGAAAATATTGCATGACAATTTATTTATGCAAACCTGCTACAATGTTTAGAACTTAATAGGAATAAGGCGATGGTATTTGCTAATGCTTATCATTTTAGTACGTTCAACAATAAAAATATAGACGAAACACAAAGGGACAAATTAGAATTATAAATTAATTGCAGTACTGCAGTTTTAATAATAGACAATTATTTTTATGACAACATGCATTTAGCATATATCGGCACAATAAATATGTTGAGCCAAATTTGACAGGTTATAATTTCCGCAAAACAATGAAAAGAAATGAATTTAGATTATAGTTATTAAATCTAGCGCCGTGTTTAAGCAGCGGACAGACAAAGGACATGTTGTTATAAATTAAACATTCAATCAGAGACTATTTTAGTAAAGGTGTCTGTATTATTATTTAGACGGTTGTTTACAGAAACGTAAAACAGTGCATACTAGGATATCTTCAATATTGGGAAATGCTCAAATCGCATATAATATTTATGGGCATGGACTTACATAAAATTCACTTGTCTCTTTACAGTCTATGTTGAGAACTAAAAAATTATTGACGGCATTTAAAAAATGATTGTAGAATAAACCCGTCGTGGTTGCGCCAAAAATTCAAAAAATTTATATAAATAAGGTCGTCATTTTTCTAATAGGCCTCAATAATAATACTCTATTGATACCCCAAAACAGCGCTGCATCTTCAAAACCGTCCTTGCTGTTAAATGAAATAAAAAAACTATTCGCTAAATAGAGCAGTGGTAAAGTTGATAATTTTACTTTTAAAAAGATACATTTGTTTTGTGCTGACAATTTTTGTTTTCATAAATAGTGTGGTCGAGAAATAATCAGAAACGTTTTGCTGCGCCACATTTTCATGCTTCAAGTGGACTTCAGCGGTTAGATTTGTAAAATCTTAGAGTATGACCTTTTCGGGCAGAGCAATGTAAAATTAAGCTGCTGCTGTGAACTATGTGACAAAAAGCGAAACCGATGTGGCAACATAACTGATGTGGTAATGTCAATTTGAAACCGATGCACCGGTTAAATTTGCACAGAATGTAATATATGTAGTTTGCTTTGACAAAACTTATATAAAAAATAAAAACATAGAAAATTGTTACCAAAAAATTACACATATATGTTAGTAAAATATTGTGTTTTTTGTTTGCATAAAATACATTAGCGATGTGTTAAGAGCATGCCGTTTGCTTTTTCAGCAGTTAGCGTTGCGACAAATATCATTTGTTTTACCTCGTCATATTTACGATCAGCATCGGCTGCGATATCAGTTGCAGATTGCAACTGAGCTTCAAGTTCGTAAACCTTGTTCTCAGCATGTTGTGATTTGATTTCATACTCTTTCAGGCTTCTACAGAACAGGAAAAGTAAAAGTAAAAAGAAAAACAACTTATATTGCTACTAATAGTTAGTAGAAATAGAATAGTGGAAAAAATTATTATTGCGAAAGTATCCCGGATGGAATGAAATAAAAATGTTGACGAAATGTTGTCAAGGACCAAACCTTTACACGTTATCTAGAATTTTCTTCTATTTCAGTCAAGTTATAGAAGCTAGAAGGTTTATAGCGGGCGTTTTGCAAACGTTGACAACAAACAATATCAAACTGATGAGACATGATAACATGTCTAGCACATGCAAAGCATGACCGCATGCCAAAAGAGTTGGGACCTTGACACGATTCGTCTTTTACGATAATTACTGCCCAATTTTTATGACCAAATATCTATTTACCTCATCGTATTTTCTATCCGCATCAGCAGCAATATCTGTTGCGGACTGAAATTGTGCTTCCAGTTCGTAGACTTTGTTTTCAGCATGTTGTGATTTGATTTCGTACTCTTTCAAGCCTCTACAGAACACGAAAATGTGGTTAATTTTAAATAATATGCGATTTCTGCAAGCCTCTACAGAACACGAAAATGTGGTTAATTTTAAATAATATGCGATTTCTGTAAGAGACCACAAACGTTTTGGACACAGCTATTTGATAATGATAAAACATACCATAACACCGAGTGGCTCATTTGGCATAGTGTTAGACTAACGATGATAAGATCGTGTGTTCGAACCTGTGCCAGGGTGAACCATCCTTCCACCCCTCAGAGATCCGCATATTGAGTAGAATACATGTGAAAATGACAATGGTTTTAAAATGTTCAAGAAATGGTAAGCCGTCCTCTCGGCAACAAGACAATTTGAAAAACGTTCCTATGATCAAGGCGAAACGTATTTTTTTAAATTGTTTTGATAATATGATGCCGAACAATTGTAAAACCAATTCAGTATTTTATAAATTGGCAATTTTTGGCATAGGTTGCCGGCAAAAGAACGACCCAATGTTTTAGCTAAATATGTAGATAATAATTGCGTACAGTGAGTATGACAGATATACATCCGTAATTATATGTACATCAATGCAATAAATAGAAGCACAAAGCAGAAAATGTAGCAAAAAGCAGCTCTGGACTATGGACAAATAATATTATAGTATAAACAACCAAAGAATTCTTACCATCACCCGAGCTGTTGGCCGATTGTTAGGTTTGTTTAATTCCATACTTAGTGCAATAATTAGCGCAAAACCTGCAGGAGTTGTCCAGACAATTACATACTATAATATCATATTATTAATGCCAACATTGGATCGAGCTACAAAATCAAGCTGTGATCGGGTTAGAGGATTGTACTTGAAATATTTAAATCAAAACATAACTTACTTTAATACAGATATGTACTACCAATCGCTAACACGACATATTTGCTCGGAATGTTTTCATAACAGAATGTTGTTTTGACAACATGCAGTAATAGCAAATTAGTAGCATACCTAGCATTTTCCGAAAGAAAGGATACGCGACAACGGTCTTAGAAATTGACCCGCACATAAATCCACAGCACGATCCCAGGCCCTCCATGTTACTGTGACGATATGGTTTTAAAATAATCGCCTTTAATCCGGAAGTTTATTTTCTTACGTTTGAATTCCTATCCTGCGCACAAATTGTACTAGCAAATATGGTCGAAAATGTCATCTATTAACGAGATCCTCGCACACCAAAACGTCTAGGAGACACTCTGTGATATTTTAATCCTCGGCGCCCTCCAACAGCTTGTGGTGTATCAGTTGTCACGGAAGCATGAACGCCACACGCATGATAGCCAGGCGATCCTGAAACGGCTTCCGATGTATTGAAGAACCCCTAGCGAAGCAGTGGGATATTGGGTGTATATTAAGTCTGGCTGCCAATTTAACAAAAGAGCAGAAATGTCAACTGCAGACCAATCCCTGGAAGCCTGAAACGACTTTTTCGTTCCCGGTGCACACGCGGCATTCTGCAGGTAAAAATCGAAGTCCAGCTATTTTCGATATAAGTGTTTCGACGGCTTCCCGCTTTTAGTCTACAGTCAGCGGCAATCGAGAATCTTCTGCAGGATGGGCACTTTGTTTGGGTCAAGAACCGTTGAATGTAACATTCTAACGTTTCTGGTAACGATACTCATGGCAAAGTACAAAGTCATGGTTGAAAATTGCAGTGACCAAGCCAAAACGATGTATCATCTTAATGTCGTCGCATCCGACGATGAGTTTGAAGTTCGTCACGAAGGTGGTCGTAATATTGGAGGCATTCACAAAGGCCGGAATACAAAACATATGGCGGCGCTGAATCAAACAGAACTTTGTTTATTTAAACTAGGAACTGTCCATCTGGTCACTTTGCGCACAATATTTTGTATTAAAAACGGTACTCTTAGTGGAATCACAAAGGGCTAGGGTATATTCTCTGTATCCCCTTTCCTGGGTGCCAGTGTACACTTACACATATTTTCAGTAAATTTAAAATTATACCCATTTTTAAATAAAGCAATACTATAAGGACCGAGTGTCATTATTGCGATTGCATATGAAATGTAAAACTCCAACGACGAGCTGGCAACTCACATAAAAGAAAGCTTGTTTGACTTGGCCATGTTGCCAGAATGCCTCGCTCGAAATACGCTTTACGTCCTATGAATGGCGTTCGTTGGAAAGCATTGGATTTGGTGAAAATCACATTCTGAGTAAACCACAGAAACTTGCGATCACAGCGCTTGCCATTGTGCATCGATGGAGCTCAAGACCGAAATGCCTTTCAACGGCAAATGAACAACGACCCACTACGTGGAATACTGTTTCACCTTTCAGACTGCTGGAAATAACCTGCTCCTAGTACCAGACTCATGTGGCGGCGTGTTATACAGAAAGGGTTGGATTCGTTGAAAATCGGATTCTGAATAAAATGCAGGAAATGGCGGCCACAGTGCTTGCCATTGTACATCGATGAAATTCAAAACCGAAATGTCTTTCAATAGGAAATAAATGCCATACTGACAACGAAACGACCTTGTCAACGAAACAATCTCGACGGCTCTTGAGTGTCACATTTGTTTCAATACTCAGAGTCAGACACTAATTATAACCATTATTTGACCGCTATGAACAGCGATTTCGGGCGCAACATAATGTTGATTGTATGCATGGGCGGTGATCCCAAAAAATAGTGGGGGTGAGCATAATTTTTCTTTAGTTCTTATTCCCGGATCTTGATTTCTGGGGTGATGCAACGCCCTTATCCCCCTTGAATCGCCGCCCGTGATTGTATGTGTTTATACATCCATAGTATATATAAGTGGAATAAAAGAAATCATTCTTTTGATATACTTAAATTTTTAGACACACAAATTATTGAATTATAAAACGTCAATATAGGTAGTTAGCTTGAATTTGTTTCTACGGTTGTAAGAATTTTTTCTGATGTAAACTGTTCAGACTTTGATATGAATCGAAAAAATCAAGCAACAGAAAAAATTCAGAGTAAAAGTTTTAAATAAATCACAACGGACGATCATGTTGCGTGTTTTGGTATATGAGCAATTACATAATAATAACATGCACAGCTTAACATGTAACGCTGCCAATGCAGTGAACGTTTACCTAAGCTAAACATTATTCTGTAATTTTTCTTTACACAAAATCAGTTTGCAAAAGATGCACACATACATGACCCGCGAGGACAACGAACCACAGATTTATAAACAAAACAGTAAATACCAACAAAGATAATACTTATGTTTATATACATTCATGGCAGACTGTCCTGCGAGAGGCGCTGCCAAATATTTTTCATCTTTACGCTATTCGCTATTTTTTTTGTAATTTTTAACACTTTCACGCATGAATTATTGTGTATTTGATACAATGCTGACCAAACTTTTGCCAATACGGCGGATTAAGCCTAGATCGTTTCGGTGAGAGACTATCCCGTTCGGCAATACGAAACATTTACGAGTTGATGCTAGGTTTTTAATGAACCTCACAAAGCTAGCTAACAACGCACATGCAAACGCACGTCGCACGACCAACTCAGTATGAGCATCGCGTCGCAACGTTCACTTTCACACCCGTGTGGCTGTATGCCTGAAAGGGTTACATAAACTGGTTAAGATATACAAGCTAAAACTTCATTATTTATTATATAATAACGCCATCACCTCCCATGTATACAAACACATAGTATTTGCGGAATTAATGCGAAATAAGAATTACTGTGGGGTCAAATATTTTCAAGATTAGAGCAAACAATGTATTCGATAAACGGTAGTTTCTAGACTGGACATTACTGTGCGCGTTGTGTTAAGGTTCATAATAATTTTTTTGCGTAGGTAATGAGAAAAAATATAAAAGGACTCACAATAGATCGTGAGTATCTGACCGTGCCCTAATTATCTCTTAGTCACGAAAAACATTGTTCAAATTTTAATATAATTAGCAGGGCTAGTAAATCAAATTTCTTTCAACTCTACGAGCACTTTTGTCGACACAATACAGCAAAAGGTAAGTATATCCATTATAGTTGTAGATTTGGCATTTTTTTAAGGAAAATCGTGTCGGTAGCGAATCATTCATACAAAGGAAAACTATGACGCCGAAAATATACTTAGAAAGCCAGCAAAATTTTCTCGGTACAAACAAAAGCGACTAACATTTTTCTTAGCAACATTTCTTTTTAAAAGCAGTACAAAAACCAGCTATCGGTTAATATTCGTTGAATAAGCAAATCCATAAAAACAAAAGCCAGAAGAACAATTAAGCAACTGAAGTTAGGTACTTAATAGCTCAGAATTTATACATTTAAACGTGTATTTTGGTATATTAAATATACTACAGATAACAACATTAATATAACTTCAAGCGCAAAAAATGCGACAGTGTCTACCAGTATTACAGTAATGCTACTATAGAGATGGGTTGCTGATACGATACCAATCAATTTTGTAGTTCTTTGCTGTCACTTCTGTCCAAAATTTGAGATAATGGTCAAGGCTGACCATTGGCCATCTAGCCCTGGTGACGGTGTTGAGATCAAGTTTAGAAAATCTTAATGTAGTAGACATTTCCAACAATAAATCACCGATACTCTCCGCGATTACGTGAGAAATATTTTCGAACATGCCAAGCTATGGCACGCCTCCAAATTCGTTTCATAAACTGCAACTTTGAAACGTTATTTATGTTTTTGTTCTTTTAACTTAAGTCTAAACTGATGATTATCACCCAACCCACAAACCATACGTGTTGAACCAACACAAGCAATTAGAAAGCGTTATATATGAACCAAGCATGGAAACGAAAAGCAGAAATCCTGTTTCCACCTGCGTTCTAGTAACCATAATACATATCATCTTCACAGACCGTCTCAGTTGTACCATTTGTTCTTTGTCTCTTATCTTATTGTTCATTTTATACACTGATCACCATGTGATTTAATATTTCTATAATTACATTTACATAATAACTTGACAGATGATGGTATCAGAATATGCCGACTGGCGTGGGTTTCAACCTCGTATTAACATTGTTTCAATACAAACCACGCGACATTCCTAACAACAATACAAGTACTTTTGACACAACCAGTTAATCAGCTTAATAACCAAAAAAAACTATGACAGCAGCGTCCTGCTATTTTAAATTTAAATTGATACACTTTGAAAATGAAATCAAAACACATTTTCGACAATTATCAGGACATTTATTGCGAGTGATGCAAGTCCTGGGAACGCGTGCAAAGTACTTCTTATTGTTGTAATCCTCTAATTCTTACACATTGCATAATCACTGTTGGATGCTTTTAAATTCCGCCGAAAATATACTATTCGTTTTTAGAATCCATGTCATATACCAATTTTCAAACAATAATTGCTAAACAAACATAATTCACGGTAAAACATGAATATATATGTCGTGATATCCACTGCTCGGGACAATAAATTACAATAGTGTTCCATTTGAAATTTTTGAATTTTGTATTAATTGTAATCAAACGAATAACATTACAAAAATGACATTCAGTTAACGGACTGACAGAATTGCGACAGGACATCAATAAAACACCGACAATAAAACCAAACCGACCACAGCGGGCTAACAACCGGCTAATGTAAAATCTAAAAGGCGATAAATATAAGAAATAATTTAAAAATAGTGTAACATAGCCAAATCTGTAAATTTTCTACATAATTTTGTGTATAAAATTGGTCGTTGCATATTTTGCTTAGAAACTGTTATATTTTTAATGCATGCACAATCGGCTGTGTATAATATTTATTAGTTTCTTACAATTTGTATGTATATATATATGATGGATACATTACCATAATAATTACACGCAAAAACTCAGAAACACAGTTTTCACAAGCAATACACAAAACATTACACGAGTACTCTAAGTAGACATTGTGTAAACGAATCGCTGCCATTTAAATAGCCAGAAATGGACGTTAATACATTGGCGTTAGTCCCTTGGAAACCGATAAATATGTTGACACGCAGATACATTTACTATACGCTGCACTGAGACAGTTGGGTTATAAACCTCATTTAATGTTTGTGTGTCTGTAAGTGATACTCGTGTAATTAAAATGAAAGTATGAAGATCAATAGCTACAATATGCAGCTAACGATAAAAAATATAACGATTTTGAACAATTTATCCCACTATTACATTTATATCAATATTTCAACATATGTGAGCAATAAAACTAGAAGTAATCAGTGGCCGTATTTTAAATTGTGTCAAATATGTTAATTGATTAACGAGTCAACAGACAAAATAAAACAGAATGTGGCTTTTTCGAATGCAGCTTTGGCCCGCTAACTCCAATAAAGAGTGGATCTCTTCCAAATTTCACACCATACGTATGCCACTACAGAACACATGTATTATGTAGATATTTATATTATGAGTACATGTAGATATTTATCCTGAATCAAAGTAATAGATGACAGCAACAACATTTGGTCAAAAGCAGAACTACAGACTATACTTCACTAGCGCAGAGGCTGTTAGTGAGCGTTCTGTCTAACTGGAACATGCTCTAACAACGAATCAAACTGGGCAACCAATCTCAAGTAATAACTCGCTACAGTATTATATGCACGAATGTCATTACTACAAGTATGTTACTTTATGCTATCAACGTTACGAAAACTTTAACCCATTAGTTTAATTCCTTACAAAGTTATAGATGATAACATCATAATCCGAACTGATTTTAGCCTGGAAAATTTTTATTGTTCAACATTTGCTTGAAAACGGAAGGAAGTACAGGCAAATAATTTTACCTGTAAATGCCGTGCTGTAATAACATCCAATGGTAAGAAAATAACAACTTTCCGTAAATATTTTTCTTGAGTTATAGATGTTGCAGTAAAAATCGCGTTTTAGTATAATATACTGTATATCACAGCAAGACAACATGATCTTATGTAAAACTGCATAAATTTATTTTAATATAATGATTAGCGACGTTTTGGTATATTTGGTAGGTATTATCCTAGACTGATAGCTCGTCTTTGATAGCCATTTTTGAGCACATGTTTGTTAAAGCTATCATGCCCAAGTTATCTTTTGCCGTAAAGCTGAAAAAGAATCATAGCTTTATTGCTGAATCAATGTATGCATGCACCAAGGATAAACAGTAAACGGTAATAAATATATTTACGCTACTCAACTGAGAACCTTTTGCCTTGTGTAAGCCAACCCAATTCTGCGTTGTGTAAGCTATACACAAAACATTACATACCGACTTTATAGAACAGATATACGAATAGCAATATAGCTGGCTAGAAATTGACGTTAATACATCGGCGTTAATACATTGTAAAGCAGTAAATATTCTGACATTGCAACGGTGTACAAAGTACAAACATCGAGCGAGTAGTGCACAGGTACCTCGTCGTATTTACGATCGGCATCGGCTGCAATCTCAGTCGCAGAAAGCAACTGGGCTTCCAATTCGTACACTTTGTTTTCCGAGTGTTGCGATTTGATCTCGTATTCCTTGAGACCGCTACATGTTTGTAATAAAGATAAACATTGAGCTTGAACGCTGATAATTGATTGATTTTAATAGAATGGCCAACTCTATTAGTTTTAGGAAACCACTTCATTAAACGCCATCACCGGTTTATTTGTTTAACTGTATGGTTCATGTATATATAACTTTATGTATAGATTTCCATATATACGTAATTATATATGAATATATATTCGGACCTAATAAGTTTCTAACAGTTCCGCTAGTATGCGCATGCGTTCATATGTAAAGTCTTTACATCAAAATGAGGACATCAATATTTGAACACAAACTGCTCAAAATCAGAACACATATTTTTGGCTGTATTTGCATTTAAGTAAACTGCAACGTTTTAACGCTATTCATAGTTTCCAGGGGTTGTCTTTTAAACCAATAAACGACAGAATATAATAATCACGGTGATATTCAAACGTTCAGATTTACTAGAAAAGCAAACAAATTACAAACAATTCCTGCTCACATTTTCGACAAATACAGTTTAGATTTTGATCTTCAAAGTTTTCAGTTCAAATTCTGAACAATATAAACTTATATCATTTAGCCTGTAAATTAGATGAACTGCTTTTGCATAAGGGTAGGTTCAGATGCGTCGCAATATTTTCAAAGGTGGAGGATGTCGGTAAAAAGTGTGTGGGCCGGGCCTTTTCCGTTCGTTTAATTATAATTTCACCACTTAAATTTTACACGTTTATCAGTAAAAATTAGCGGGCAGCATACCCTGTCCTCAACTGCCCTCCCAATATCTATGGCCCTAGATAGATTTGTAACGAAGCACAGGACCTGAGTCAAGCTTCGTCAAAATATAATAGCTGCAGCGGTTCATCGGTTGCGAAGTGATACGAAAGTTATTGTAAGGTATTATATTGTAAGGTATTATATTGTAAGGTATTGTAGGGTCAATATTATTACAACTCATCTTGGCTTGCTGTCACTATTAATTGATGGCAAAATTCATAATATATCTATAAATCATTTTAAGTCAGTCATGAGGCATCTTTTCGAACACATATCTTTAAAATCTTAATTTCCTACAAAGACCGAAAATCTAAACCGTGAGTAAAATAAAACATAAAATCTTACCTTAATTGAGCAGCAGTGTATTGAGGTACCACAGAATGAAACATTAATTAAATTATTTACACAATTAAAATTAATAAATTATTCGAAGCCCGTGTTTATAAAGCAGGAATTGTTGTAGCATGTCGTTATACAGCAAACGCTGTTATAGCAATTTTTATCGTCATCTTGGCAACTAAATATACGTCAATTTGCTACAGACTAGTATTATACTACATTGTTATTTAAGGTTTTATCATGCATTACCAGGAAAATCAGTATGGAAAGTCGGTAAGGAAATTTTTGTGTCAAATAAAATAGCAGAAACAGCGTAAAATCTGAAACCTCAAACAACAAATTGGAGGCAACTTGTGTAGCGTATACCTGATGACTGCAGAGGACCTATGAAGGAAGTGTAGAATATTTTATGAAATAAAGGAAAAAAGTTATTTTGTTGCTTTCCAACGGCGTCGTGTATATTTTAGTTCAAGGAACTATAATTTGAAACTGAGATCCTGAGAGAAGCAATGACATGCAAACGCATAGAAAAACATGATGGTTCGTGTAACCTCTTCATATTTTCGATCAGCCTCATCAGCGATCGTTTTCGCCTGAAGCACTTGGACTTCGAACACTGCCGCCTGCTCTTCGATTGACATTGAGTCAAGTTCCATTTGCTTTCGTGCCCTTTATAGATTTAAATCAAGTTATTTATGTAGTTCCAGTAAATTATTCCAAAGTTTGATAAGTACCAAATTAGAATAGAATAGGTATTTTTGTAGTGGAACAGCGTTCTTCGCTTAAAACGCAAACAAGTTCATTTTTTTTGTAAATTTCTACCCGAACGCAACTATTTTATGCGTTCACCGCATAACAATATTTCTTCAATTGTATTGGATAAACTGCTAAACGCAAAATTAATCAAATACGAGTAAAAAAATAAACTGAAAATAAAACAAAACAGTAAATATAAAACTAAATTATATAAATTTAAAATGCACGCTACATTAAAGTTAAATTAACCGCTAATATAATGCTCTATGCTTTATGAATATGTTTTTGGGCATCCGTTGTTAACGTGTGGCATCATAATTTTAGTCTTCCAAACATGATAATAGTGCTATTTTATACAGAGTATCACCACAAGCATAGTAATACTCTTAATGTTGGATCAGATTCTTAGTTAAGGGCTTAACAAATTACGATGTTCTAAATCGTTACATCAGGATTCCTGTACCTTGGCATTATTCCTCATTTAGCAAATCAGGGTCAATTCGGGAAAGATATGAACGTTTCAGAAATGTGATAACCGAATGTTCTGCGTTATACGTAATCTGTCATATAAGAGCAAATGTCATGACATTGTTTTCGCGATATTTTCCTACCGTGTATTGAAACTTTGCATGCTTAATACGTGCGCGAGGATTCTGTTGGACTGTTCAAAATTGTCAAAATATCCTTCTTGACTTCGCTCTCCATGTGAAAGTGGTGCAACGCAAAAGTCTCCAATTTTTATAACAGTTGACAAATCACAATCAAATTCATCATTAGCATGATCTGATAATTAAATACGTATTAAGTCGCATTTTCGAAATAGATATCAATGCATCAGAGTACGTTTATGATTATTGAGCGTTGTTTTGGTTGTCAAAATGCGAAAGTTACCAGTCTTGGTTATTAGAATAGTAATACTAAGATTTTATAAGATTAGCAGCGTAAAAATATATCTGATTCAAAATTTATTTCAGTGTTATTGAGGTTGTGTTAATTATCGATTTTAAAGATTTTATTAGACATATAGGCATGTCGGTCTCTATTACTCTTCTCAAGTGAGTATATTCACTATATGAGTTCTACTTCAAGAAAGTCCTGAATTGTTTGACACTAGTTTTAGCCCATGACAACAAGCATTACTTCTGCAAAAAAATAGGTTACTTTTTATAACTTAACATCTTTACCCAAGAAGGAAAATTGCACAAAATATATGCGCAAAAAATCACTACTTTAAGCCGAGCTTAGCGAAAAATTTTAACGTCAGTAAATTTTGCACGGTAGCATCAAATTAGCTTCAGTGTGCAATGTTCATGTAGTTTTAGGCAGCATGATCGTTAATATTGACATCGCCTTAGTAACCTCTTCACAACTGTCTAATGCATCATTTGCCTTAAGATGTCTGCACCTAGGGCCGGATTTTGTCACACACTCAAATCCAGCTAGTGAAGTTGTTTCATAGCCGATCCCGGCCCTTCTAAAGTAAAGTGCACAGCCTAGCTAGGCCTATACATTTTACTTGACGAGCTTGGCCATGTAACGTGTTTTAATAAACGACGTTGGCCATTACAGCATATTTATTTATTAAATTAAACATTGTATTAAATTGATTATTGTGTGTTTTGATCATGCATTTCCGAACCGAATACATGGATGCTTGCCGTTCATCGTTAAAACAGCATTGAAAATGCTAGAAAATTACTTTTTTAACCAGAGGTAGGTACGACTAATAATTAGGTAAGCCTAGCTATTAGCTATGTCTGGATGTATATTTATGTATTTCATAGGGCAATAAGACATTCTGAATTGTCTCAAACTGTCCGTATACCAGAACATTCGACGTTAAATCTTTTGTGGTCTATTTTCCAAAGCCAAATTAACCATACCCAACGAGCTGTCATGCAACCTCCTTAAGTTTTATCTTTAGCAATTATATAGCCTAGACCGGCCCTTGTGACAATTTTAGAGCCCAATTCGGCTATTAGCTAACATATTTACAGGGTCTGACGGGGTTAAAAATGTCACAGGAGCTGGTCCAGGCTAACCTATCTGGACATTATCGCAGCTATGGGCTGTGACAAAATTCGGCCTGGTGCACACATCTTAAGGCAAACGACGCATAAGTAACTCAAAATTCTGTTTTGGGGCTGTGTCAACGCAAAATTAAGCAGCTTGTTATATATAATACTTTATACATTAGAGGTGCAGCTTAGGATAAGCATCTGTATTCTATTCGCTTAAACCTAAACTACGCACCTTATACGGTGGCATGCGTCTGTAAACTATACAAACTAAACTAATGTTGTTAAAACCCAAAGGTCGCGGCGGCGCATCTAGCATATATATCAAACTCTGTAAAAATAAAAAATATATTTTAAATAATAAAGTCATACAAACGAAACAAAACAAACTAAAAATATAAAGAAATGCAATTTAACTTACATTTTGCATCAAATTCATTGATGCAAGTACGTAGTTGTTTCGTAAGCCGCAGTGTTAAAATTCAAAACTACAATATAAGACAGATTGACTAACCTGGTTCTTTTGTCTTAGTCGAATTTTTGACATCATGATATGGCACCATACTATTAAACTACTGAAGCTGCTAAAGCTTTCGGTGTTTAAATGTGAGTTTATGGAATATCGCTAAAGGTCAATATATAGCGCGCATTTATGATCATATGTCCCTACTATAAACCACAGGAATTGGAAAATAAGTTTTTTATGTGGGTACATTATGCGCGGAAACCTATAAATGCTGCAAAATCCAGAGAGATTTTATCTACTATTTCCAACAAAGCTGAATAAACGTTTCAGAGTATCAGGTAGCGAAAATGTAGAGTAAAATATCTATGCTCAGAGTAATATGTATCCGAATTGTCTTAATAATCGATTATCTTTAAAATTATGATCGCTGTGTTGATTACTGAGCAAGACAAATTCATAATATAATGATAAAACTTTTGCTCACATGTAATTGTTTCTAGTGACACATATCGTATCCCAATATAATATCGTATCCCGATATGTTTCAATACCGGTGCCGAACACCGAACACCAGTATATTCAATTTTACAAATTTTGTGTCAGCATTCAGCTTTTCGTATTGTATAAAAAATAGTAGACAAGAATTTCGTTACATAAAGCCGTATTTAAAGGCGGTCCTTATGTCTGATAACTCATTTTGAAATCGTAATAATATCGAAGAAGTTTGCATTCTAAAAATCATATATTGATAGACACCGTCAGATGAAGCTAAATATGCAATTATCGCTACCACATGTCTTGTCTGACATATCTCTGTTCTACATAAAACTGGATTAGTTTAACCGGTCCATATATATTATCAAGTCAACTGAACTGTGATATTTCAAACACTTCCAAACAACTCCACTACAAACATTATCTCCAACGTCTTTCTGCTAACCATACATGACTTATATCAAGACCAAAATTTTGCACAAAATATTGGGATTAATTGGGCTACCGCTTTTAAAATTAAATGAAGTTCATCAGCTGTGAATATAAATCTCGACCCATGTGTAATAAACTTCTTGTGAAATATATTGTCTGCACTAAACAGCCTTATGATATTTACTTATGATAAATATCTATTAAAATGCAACATTATGTCCACCCGAGTTGCTTTTTAATAACGTTTTTGCCAAAAGAATTGCCTGGAACCAATAGCAATTGTCGTTTCTTACCGTTCTGATTCATCTTGTTGTCGTGTAGCGTCAGCAAGCTGTTGAGTAGCCTTATCAGCACGTTCAGTCGATCGAGCGCATTCTTCTTCGACCAACTGAAGACGTCGATTCAGCGCTGATACTTCTTGTTCAGACTGTAACCATATATCCAAAAGTATATCCAAAAAATATTCATAGTAATAATAAGAAAGCAACAAGAATAATTCAATGACCTACTAATATGACTGGCTGTTTCGTTAGGGTAGTTTTTCGTAGTTTTTCCTAAAACTTTATAAATAATTTTATTAATATATCGTGTTACCGTTCAACTTCATCGGCAAGCTTTGAAGCCTCGTCTAATTGACCTGATACATCTTTGAGCCGCTCTTCAGCGGTTTCTAGATCAGTTTCTAGCAGTTGAATACGTCGATTCAGTGCCGCAACTTCGCCTTCTGTCTGCAACAAAAGAATACCAAAAATACATTTTTGAAAACTGGGTCAGGTAAATGGTTGCTATAACATATGAAAACGAAATGTATTATTCATGAATCCACCAAAATGTGTCTATATATGTGAATATTAACGCATCAAGAATATTAAATAATTTTCGTAAAATTGGGGGTAAAATATTAGGTTATACAGTTTTTTATTTATATATTTTACATAATACCTTAGTGGCTTCAATTCTTAAAACCAATTAACTACAGCACAAACGGCAGAGACTGAGTGAATTACAGGTAGATTAAGGATACACGAAATAGAAGCGGTTAAACTTACCAACAACACACAATTCAGAAATAAACTTAAACAGTTTATTTGTTCCATTTTTAATTAAACATATGTCGACGTTTTGATTTAGGACGCATAAAATACAAAAATGGGTTGTATTAGAGAAATGGCGTATAGTAAAACTAACTGCCATTGACACAAACAAACAATATGAAAGGACTAAAACACAGTACAATGTGATTTTTTTACAATTTTCATACAAATGACTAGTTTTATAACCGAATAGTATTTTGCTCAGAAAGAAAGATGAAATTATTGTGTACATTTACAGACATTAATCAAGTTTACGCATAAATTAGTCAAGAAGTCTCATATTTTACTAAAAACATAATCAAGAAGGGTACAAATTCAAGCTACAAGATTGCAAAACAAATACAAGAAAGAAGTCCTCGATAACAATTACACATAATTATCAATATTTCGGATGATTTATTAAAAGCTGGGAAGATTATAGCACTGGCTTCATACACAGATAACTTACCTATGGTGAAGCTCTAATCTCAATTTGTGGGCAGAGTTCTTTTACGTGTTATTTAGATTTTACTTAATGGCGCTTTAATACGTCAAACTTTTTGCTCTAAATTTGAACCCAAATTTTGATCCAACTTTGCGGATGCATCTTTGGTAAATTTGAACGTGTCAACAGTATTAAAATTTTTGTCAAGGCTGTTGCTTTAGTCAACCACAGAATTTAAAAATTTTGGAGCTCAAAAATAAGCTAAGATTTTGTAACACTATGATTTTACAATATTTTTTATTATAAATTAACAGGCAAATTTTGATAACATTTTGATTAAAATTTGATCAAATTTTGAGCAAAAGGTTTGACATCTGAACCCACCTTAAGGTTGACTATGCAATTCCATAAATAGATGTTCAGTTTTAGTCCGATAGAGGCACAGATAAAAAAGAAATGCAAAGAACAAAATTTCAATTGAATTAAATACTAGTTATACTTTTATCACAATTAGTTTCGGCAACAAGCTATGTAATTTTAAATTAAATACGATGATGCCCAAACCCAACAAAACTAAGGGAACTTAGAATTTAAATACTATTGGTTTAATTGAATCAACTGTATTAATCGTGATTTTGTAAAACTGGATCACCCAGAACAAAACCAAAGGATAGAGCAGTAAAAAATCAATTTGTATATCATGGAAAATCACTTGCTTCTTGATCACTATATAAGATCAGCTTTGCTCAAAATATATTTGAACTTGCGTTAATTTTCAGATCGAACAAACATCTATTGCAAAATTATAGTGTCTCCCAGAACCATCTTAGTATTTTTAATCTTTAGCGAATCTTTTAGTTTTTGACAGTTTTTGATCGCAATCTTATGTCATCAGCTGAACTGCTGTAATAGAAATTTCACTTAAAAATAGCGATCAGGTTTTCAATTTAAACGAAATGTTCACATATGGTCGAATCTGGTAGAGTCAATGATTTCCTACCGTGAATTGTCTTTCATTAGCCTTAAGAAAGCCAGGGTTATGAAGTTAAAAATAGGTATTATTTGCCTGACAAATGGTAAAAACATAAGCCCATGTTAAAATTACAATTTCACAAAAGGAATGCTTTACGCCACTAACCTCATGACATTTCTTTCGTTCTTCTTCGAGCTTTCGCAAAGCTTCGTCAGCTTCGTCTCGCGCTACTTCTGCTAATTCACGGGCTTGACGCATCTTTTTCTTCAACATGTCCAAAAGGGACGTTTGATTTGATTTTTCAGCACCTTTCGACATGATTTCTAACCAGATTGTACGATGTTCCGATCGAAATTCTTCGAATACGTCAAGCACAACAACTGTATATTTTGTATGTCGCACGGACACAAAAATACAAATAGTAGTTTTGCAAAAGATAGCGGCTTTAGTAAAAAGAAGCTGTATATAGCTGTACGCAAAAGTTGCAGTTGCTGCTGTTGTTGCTTTTTGAGCAAACTTTCTACTGCGTTCGTTGACAGTAAAAGCTGAAGCAGCAGCAAAAGCTAAAGCTGAAGAAAGTGTAAAAGAAACGAACTACGGTCGTTCCCAAAATATTATTGTATAAAATTGTGTTTGAGTTGTTTTAGCTGAAACGAACGTTCGAATGAGATAGAAATTCAAATTCTAAAACTTAAAACTTAACAATTTTCGTCGGCAACCTGTATGTATGTTTAGCATAATAGTAGAAGCTTTTGTAGTCATTTGAAGTAAAACCAGTCAAATCGTTTTTAATCGGTAGCTGAAAATATATAAACAAAACATTATGTTTCTTGAAAAATATATATGTATGTGATATATGTATTTTTTATTAAATATCACTATTATACATTTATTCTGTACTTGTACAATAAAGATGTAATACTAATATATAATATACAGTTATTAATTTATAAACTTAAATATTTTATATAATAGCTTACTTATTTTTTGTTTATACGTACATAGATGTGTAACAAAATAATATGATGTATATTCACTTACGGCACACTACGTTTTTAATGCTACAAAAATATTCCTACTTAGTTTTTCCAGTGTTAATGAACATCTATATTTGCCACAGCTGTCGATGGTCCATCGGCGTAAGGTTGCCGATGCTCTTGGGGGATGATGGTCTCGTTGGAGGTGGGAAGGTCATCGTGAGGTCGTCAGTGGGTGAGGTTTATTTTCTAAAATTTTATGAACACGAATTTGTTAACACCGATTTTTGCAAATTCGCGGTAATTTTTTATAATTTCCCCTATTTTTCACCAACCGCAATATCTGCCACATTTTAAAATTAACCTCTTCGCTAAAATTTTTCGCGCGCCTTCGGGTCGTGGCGGGAGATGCGTAGACATCAGCAGGAATGCGGAGCTTTCAGGGAGTAAATGTGGCTTCATGAGCCGACCCTTAGGGGATAACCTGTACCCCCACCCCATTGACACTTATGATGTAGATGGTTATTGATATGAACATTGGGTTCTAGTTTTAAAAGTAACACAGCGAACGAAAAATTTACATTACTGTGCTTTAAGCATTTGCATAATTAGCTTTAAGCGATGTCATTAAATCTGCAATTAATGATATCTTTATACTATCACAAAGGATAGAAACTTAGTCCTAGTACGGAACATTATTAACAGTTGTCTGTAAAGACGGTACCTTAGTAAATGTAAAGATCACAAATAAATTAATAACAATATATTTATTCATGTGCACTGAAAACAGTAGCGATTTCAGAATGGATAGTTTGTTTAAGATGGTGACAAAACATTTTTACAGGTTGTCGATTTCGTTTCGAATAACTTCGTTTGCATGTTTATCTAAAAATATCTAAAGACTACAACATCTAAATATATAGACAAGCACCGAAATATATAGCTTTGAAACATACAAATGCTATTAGTTCCGATCCGCGCGGTGAGCCCATTCCGATAGCCAAATAAATTTAGTTAAAAGGTCATCTGTCTGTTGGTGCGTGTGATCGTGGTAGTGGTTGTGAAGTCAGTTAGCTTCCTAATAAATAAGATATAGCGAGGTAAAAGTATTTTTACTGTTTATGTGCATAGTTTTATTATGTTTAATATCGAGATGAGTGAAGTGGTAAAAATTAAGTCAAGGGGACTCAAGGAAACCAAATTTCCGGCACCGCCAGAGTTGAATATACTTACCATACCATGTCTGTCTTGACTTTGAAGTGACTTAATCCTTTTATTCTGTGATGTGAAGCAATCCGAGCGGGTCTTTCTATTAACCTCTCACCAGCTTAAAAATAGTTAATTTTGTAGATGCACAGACAATTTCTTAAAGTAACTGAGCTCAACAAGGTGATGACTGAAAAAGAGTCTTTAGGGCCGTATTTTGATAAAATATTCTGTTCGATTGCTTTGGGTTACCAAATGTTTGCAGCGCGTCTCTGAAATTTAACTAAATTATCGCATTCGTTAATGCGGTTCAAGCAGTTTATCAAATTAAACATTTTTGAAAATTTGCAGTTCCATTGGCACTCAAAGAAGTAGGAAACGAGTTTGTTAAAATGTGAACCTAATTGACGGAATCAAATGGCATTAAAATGAGTGTTGTATGTTCAAAATTAACTATTGTCGAAGATTCTATGCAAAAAGTCCTTTAAAAGCGACATCAGCGTGGGCGACCCTGAACGCTAAGTATCTGGGCCAGAAGAACTGTCTGCGCTGATGAAAAAACAGCCGGATACCATAAAATTGAGCAACTATGTAACAAATTTAGTAATATTAAATTTGATGTTGTTTATATTTAACGCATGAGAATAGGATAATCTTTCACTGAAAAATCTAATTGAAACTTATCCCAGCGGTTTAAACCATAAATATACATCATTTTAGGCTAACACTTTTCACGACTACGTAAAATGTTTATGCAGTCATTTTACGGTGTTACTGACGACGACAAATAACATCTTACATGTGTTTTGAGGCGAAAGGCATATATATATCATTTCAGTTTTCACGAACTGTAAAAAATTGAGCTAAATATTTGACATATTCAGCACTTACAAATGATAACAGTGAAGTTAAAGAAGATGGTTACAAAAAGTAAATATTATAACATTAGTTTATTGTTTCCTTAAAAATTGGTGCAGTTCCGTTGTAATTAATTAATGCCCCCTGCAGAGCCAAAACAGATCAGTTGTTAAATTTGTTATTTGCAAAGATTTTAAGGTAAGTTTAAGGTAAGTTTAAGGTAAACCGCGCCACTAACATCCAACTTAAAGGCGATAACAGAAAAATTCTTGCTGGTTTTAGCTATGGTCAGGCCATCGCTAGGAAGTCCACCACTTGTGTGTATGTAGCAGGTGTGCTGCTGGTCGCCAGCAGTAGTCCTGCAGCGAACCTGGTCAGCTTATTCCGGACGCCAATACGATATCCTTAGTTATCGTTTTCTGGAATTGAGATTAGAATTTTGGTTTAGTTTAAAATTCATCATATCTCATATTCTTGGAAATTTGATAGCTACTTCGATTGCTAATGGTGTGTACCTCAGGCCCTGAAGATGTCTGCTAAGGTGCCTTGCTGTAGCTGTGCTAAATAACTAACGCCTCCACCGACTGTAAACGTCCTTCTATTCAATTATTGCACCCAAAAAATCCAGATATATGAAAATGGCTCCAACTAGATATACATACCTTTAATCGCATGCCGGACAAAATAAGCATATCCGCTATTAGGTCATTGACTTAAGATCTGCATTTTGTACGTTTAGGTAACACAAATTTGCTTGATTAACTATAAGAAATTTTGCTACTGTTTAAAAAATAGCAAAATCTTGATTTTGAAATTTTTTGTTCCAATTGTTCTTTTATGTGGCGCGTATTATTGTAACAGCATACGATCATGTTTGTGTTTCAGTTCAGGAAGTATGTGGATGAATCCGTTTTCGCCACAAATTACTATTCGGTATCACCTATGGTAGGCCGACGGATTAAAAATGTATAAGCTAGATACGCCCACAGCTAAATAAATACTATAATTGCGTGAGAAAGCTGTGAATACATAGTAAATCACTGAAACCTAATGTGAAGCATAAGATAGAAATATTAATGAATATGTATTGCTAAGTCAAACTGGTTAAATTAATGTACCTTTAGTATTTATAAATAAAAAAATTGAAGGACTGTTAAAAATATCAGCGCTATGGAATCTGTGTTGAGCATTTTAATAGGTATTTAGTATACGTTAGTCATTTTATAAAAAAGTTGTTTTCATTTCGAGTGCGCTATCTAATTAGCAAGCTTTCCCGATTTAAAACTATTTATATTGCTGTCGCTGCTTCAGCGGCTTAGACCTTTTAATTAAATATAAACTTTGATTTGTGGCATGATGAATATCCGTATCCATACCTTTTGATTAGGTATCACATTGAAAACCCAACAAATCAAGGAAAGTATCTTTTGAAGAAAATGGAACACCATGAAGAAGCCCTTAGAAATAGCCAGTCATATCAATGATGTCAATTAAGTTTTCTACAATAGCAACGACAACTGTTTATACAGAATTTGCAAATTGCACCGTCAATTATGCTTTTCGCGTATTTAGTTTACATCACAACCCTGTCAGCTGTTAGATAAACTTAGTACCACAGGTTTAGCATGATCTGAAGCGAATAATTTGTTTTTTATAATATTAAAAATATTTTGAGACATGAAATATTTGTAACCTCTATTCGTTGACTACATAAAAACTGTTACATTTTTTCTGACCGAGAAATCTGCACAATATACATAGCAATCCAAAGTGTGTACTAGTGATTTTCATTTGATTTAATTAGCAACGTTGTCGAAAATATACCATACTATCCAAATCAACGGAAAGCCGATTGTTAGTTTTCTGATAATTATATAAAAATTGATTTGTGCATTCAAGCCAAACTGAATAACATGCAAATTATGCCTACACAAACAGACGGATTGGAAATTTACAATGTCATAAAAAATTTTCTTAAAATAATACGAATACGAAACAGAATTATCACACTACAAACGTGGCTCCTTCAATACATCTGAGTGACATATATTTGTGGTATACCTTACACCATTGACAAGACGAAGCTGGATGTTAAAAATTATAGTGCAGCTTATGACACACCGTAGTGAATTGTTCTTGTATGACTCAAAAATTAAATATTTAACCCATCCAACAAAACCGTACCTCTTGTACTCTGGCATCCTTCTCTTCCAACGCTGACATTGCTGCGCTCAAGTCTTCTTGAACTTTGTCCAAATCATTTTCAACGTTCATCATGGATTTTTGTGTATTTTTCAGCTCGTCTTCAAGCTATAAACTATGTATATTATCATTATTGAAATACAACAAAAATTTAACCCATGCAACCGAAATAGTCGCAATACAAGTGTTTACTATTATTTTTAAAATGCTAAATAGCGCGACAAATTAAAGCAAATAATACAGTTGTGTTTGTGTCACCTTATATGCTTATTTAAGTG
Organism: Trileptium ribeirensis; assembly: GCA_030248225.1. NCBI lineage: Eukaryota > Metazoa > Nematoda > Enoplea > Enoplida > Thoracostomopsidae > Trileptium > Trileptium ribeirensis. Next base: position 25,987 of record JASANE010018585.1, on the reverse strand, counting down.
AGTATTTGCAAACATCAAATGTGAGGAAAACTTTGCACTGCAGTTTGCTACACAACCGGAAGATCAATGTATAAATTTCATTTTTGGATACATTCTTTATAACAGAAAGTTGAATATTTTTTAAATTCGGTGAGTTAGGGAAAACTTTAGGCATGTTGACTTGCTTCTTCGTGCAAGTTTAGATTTCTCGACAATGCCCTGTAAACTGAATAGATAAGTTTTATCACAAGATTTTTCTAGTATTCAATTGACGTAACCAAAATCCCACAAGTTATATCTAAAGAAAGAACCAGGTTATCGCCATTGTGGTATTTACACAATATGTGAATTAATGCGTTTGCGCTATAATGGGCCCTGTCTCTGAACTATTGTCTGCCTTCAACTTACGCCATACCATCCAATGTATACGGTGGCTACATTTACTGTATAAGATAAGTGCAATATAAAATACCATCAAGATATCACTATGGTGTTTACGACACTATAACTATGGAGGAATTTAAACGCTGCTAAAGTAGTAGATACGATTGTATTGAAGACAACAAAGTTTAGTACGTATTAGCTTATTAAAATTTAAATATGGTATACAAAACATCCATACGGTGGGTTCTTCGTAACATGAGATTCGCATAAGGCCATAAAATTAAGCGTGGTTAAGAAATTAATAGAAGAGAACACCAGTAAATTAAATCCTGACCTATTTAATGTGACCTCATTTTGCATTAACACCTTCAAATAATATATATATTTATATTTATATAAATTATATACATGCCAAAGCAGTGGTCCAGGTGGTTGCACCCTGGCGGCGTCGAACCCGCCCCCCTGCTTCGAAAATCTTAGCAAATATTGGCAAAAGTACGGTGAACGTTGGCCAAAAAGCGGTAGCATCCACAAAAACGGTTCGCAAAAAAGTGTGGAGGTCCTCAACTTTTTTCAGCACCCCCAGAAAACCTTCCCTGGGGCCTCTACCCCCTGTAATGACCTCTCCCGGCAACCCTGGCCACTGCCTTTGCGACCTCGGAGCCTCATCATGTATGGTATAAATTAATAACATCCTGGTACTTAATGTACATGCTGCAATAATAATTTTACAGTATAATATTGCGCAGAACCTCATGTGGCGTGAGGGGAACTACCAGTCATAGTTAAAATATGAAATATAGTATCAGTTTATATGTAACAAATTGTCTTTCAAGTGGGTATTTTCCATAAAGAAGTGTGGCGAAGTGTGGCTATTTGCAAACTACGGGGACCAATAAGCACGCTGTAAGACTTCATGTGATGAAACATTTCCCTTGTGTTGGAAACAAATTTCAACCATGACAACAATTGTGAGAGCGGACTTTGCAACATCTGAACCACCATAGCGTATGTAACACAGACAATTTTTGGTGCAGTTTTCGCAGGTGTTACAAACTAGAGATCTGAGTAAGGCCCATATCAGGGCAGGAGGCTCCCCGCTTTAGGGAAGAGGGAGTGTGCTAAAGGCGGCTTTAACTCTTGTTAATATCTATGATGTTCAATGCCGTACTTTGGAACATTTGTCTTCCATCATTGCACATTGAGATTCTGTGTCGGAAGCCCGTTGTTTTTGTAGCTCCAGGTCATCACGGATGGCTATAACTTTCTTCTTAATGGCTTCCATTGTGGTTTGTTATATATTCAACAAAATTAATATATTAATTTAAATTTGCTCGACTAGCTTCACTACACTCTATCAACCCTGAAACGAAAACGTGAAGTTAAAAAATTACATCTTTACGTTGAAAATGTTATGTAATAAAGAGCATTATGTTTAGTTTATTCTGCTGTGCATGTTAAGATATTTTTGCTGGTTGCTCACATTGCAAAGATCTTTAAATATTTGTTATGATTTACAGCACTTAAGTAATCCAAACGAACAGTTAACCAGCCATGATAAATTACCTGGATTTCACTACAATTGAGAATCCTAGAAGTATTTCAATGAGACTGTTACTGTATGCTAAGCGCACTGAGTGGCGAAATGCCAACTACCATCCAAACTACTTGAAAGCATTAAGTTTTTAGAACGTAAATTGAGAAAAAATATAGTTTCTCGAAAAGATGGTAATAAAGATATGGAATATCAAATTTATGCCAGGCAGCAAGAAGCAAGTATTAGGTGAGATTCAAAAAACTTGAAATTTAATCTTGAAAGGTGGGTTGTTGATCTCTGCTTGGAACAAGATCAAAAGGTTATATCCATGACCCAGAAATATAAGATAAGCCTCAGAATCTATTGCAGTTATAGTTGTAACAAATTTTAGAGCATATTTATATGTTAAACAGTTAAAAATATATTTTTAGCAGAAAAAAGTCTCGAAATGGCGCTAGAAATCTAACACTCAAAAGCGCTTAAGTTGGGATCAAGATGAAAGATTTCAGTCCTTGTGAACACCGGTTTAACTAGTCGTTGTTGAGCTATGCTTGTCAACGAGTTCATTGTAACTAAAATGTTGCAAAGCTCAACTACCGATTCGATAGTTGGGAACACATATTTAAATATCTGGGCACACGCCGTTAGCAGTAACACAAATGCTGTTAAAAAATTTCCTACTGAGCGGGCAACTCTATGCGAATGCACTTATTATACATAACATATTTGTAAAAAATACCTGTTCCTGAATGCTAGCATGAAGAATAGCTTCTTGAAACGTGTGTTCATTCTGTAAGCGTATATAAAGACAAGATATGTTATTTCGAATTACTTTTACATCTGCTATGTATAAGGCAAATGCTATATTTTTTCAGCAGAAGAAATAACTATGCTTTTTTCATAATTGCCTTAACTGAGTAATTCCGATGGTTAATTTGAATGTTTCGATTGCATTAACCAATATATATTTGTGAAATTAATTAAGTCAGTTACATTTTCGAATACTTTTAAACACAGATTAAAGTAGAATAGGTTTGTGCAGCTTGTCGGCGGGAGATGTGGTTAGCAACAATTTGTCTTCAGCTGCGCCGACGACTGTCGTTACTCTACCAAACTAAATTTGAACAGCGTTAGATTTAAAAAATATTGAATATATCCTAGCATTTACAATTTTTAAATGTTTTCAGGAGAGAACCTATTTCCACATTCAATGTGAAATTAGATGAGCATACATAAGTGTGGACATGAAGGCAGTCGTATATTTCTTGGAATAATTTACTAACATAATGGTTTATTTTGCAGAGTGATGTGTTTCACATTTGATACTGGATATAAACAAGCAATGAATGCTATTAAGCAGTCTCAAGGACATTGAAATCATTTACAATTAGTTTAGTCGTAACAAATATTTGTCGTTTAGCTAAGTATAACAAACTTTTATTTCTTGCAGCCAGGTAGAAGAATCTAACATGTAAATGCACGTATACGCAATGTTCTGAATTTTTCTCTGGTTGACTTTAAGACGTGACAGGGCACTAAATACTAAAGCCTTTTGCCAAAGTCAGGATCGTCGCAGAACTCGGCAAAAAGTGTACGGGCTGGAGAAATTCATTTGATTCTATTATCATCAGTTATGCACGAGTTTATTTGTGTATCGTACAATGACTGACGAACTCAAGGCGGTACCAGGGATTGGATGCCAGTGCCGGTGAAAGTGCGTACGCAAACCACAGAAATATCTGGCAACTTCTTCTTGGTTCCTTAAGCAAAGGCCATGCCGCGAATCACCAAAAATTGTGGGGTGGGGTTCTGCCTGACGATATAGCCCTGCATAAATATATTTTGCTTTTTTCTAAAATTTATTTTAGATATTTTATTTGTTAGGGTTATCTTTAAGAAACATGTGTGTTTTCCAGTTAGATTTATAAACAAATCTTTCTTATCGGCAAATAAGTGATTCAATAGCTCTAACGAATATATAATAGAAAATAAAATTTTCTACAAGTTAACAATAAGGAAACCAAATACTATATAACAAACCGTCAGGAAATTTAGCTTGTTGTCGACGGTTATTATTTGTGTTTTGCGTAAAATCCTTCTTAGCGTTGTTAGCCACAGCAGGGTTTACAAAAGAGGTAATTGCGCTCAGCTGTTATTTATCCTCAGTCATTTTTATATAAATTGAGCTGCTGCATTCAAGAAGTAGCTCTAAAATTTTGGTATTTGATAATCCCTGGAAAGAGTAGTCAACTGTTTCTAGAAGCTGTTATTAATTGGGTATCTTCAGAATTATACGATATCATTTAGTAATGCATCATTCACAGAGAAGTGCGTGGACGAATTGCACACTGTAAGCTATTGCAGCGGCCACGTAAGTAAACGGTATTGTCATGGCTTTATGTTATTGCAATCATAGCGCAATCAATAGCACAAGCTCAATAACTACAATAATATTGGCTTTTATTACACCTTCAATACCAGAAGCAAAAATATTGCGGCTACAATAATATTGGCTTGTGTTACACAAGCGCAGAACGGTCGAGTTATTACTGCGTCAAAAGCAGCTAGTTGGTATTGTAGCAACAATATAATGCTCGCTTAGTTTGATAATGGTGCCCCGTCCAGTCTGATATTGGTGCAACTTCAAGTTTAATGTTGGTGCTCCCATCCAGTTTGATAATGGCAGCCCAAAAAAGTTCGATGTTGGCCCCCAGCACTTTGATAATGGTAGCCCAAAAATGTTCGATATTGTCCTCCCTCCAGTTTGGTATTGGTGACCCTCTCCAGTTTGATATTGGTGTCCTCTCCAGTTTGATATTGGTGCGCCCCTCCAGGTTGATATTGCTGCCCCTCCAGTTTAATATTGGTTTCTTATATGTCAGTCCTGATGAGAGATGAAGCTGGAACAACTGCCGCCAACCTCTAGATCTGGTACTGGATTTAATACAGAAAGTACGTATTCTCTCGAATTTAGTGCCCTAAACGTCTAACGACAGTTAGAGATGAATGAGTTGTTGAGTTGATAGGCATATTTTACAAAGCCGTTATAAATTTTTTGCTTTCTGAAGCAGAAAATGAATAAACCTAACATGGATTCACTTTACGAACACGACAGCTAGTGGTGCATACTTTACGTTGATGATAGTATTCAAGCCACTCATGGCATTAAGCATAATAGCTTTATTTTAACATTTGTGAACTCCTTAAAGAGGTTGATGGATGTAGTTGTGTTATACTGCAATTAAATGTCTGTTCTTAAACTAATAAATATTTTCGTGGAAGCCCTCTAATTTTTATAATGGTGCGCAATTACTATTAACGGCTTTACTAATCTGATTTAATTTTATGCATATCATCTGACGTTGGGAAGCAATTTATATATTTAAATTAATAAATAATTTCAATGGAAGCACGTCATGCAACATTTTGCTGTTAATAATCATTGCAACGTTAGCCCTCGCAGATGGTTCTTGATTTTTATTGTTCCTAGACGCTACAAATTTGAACAAGTTTTAAAGTACCACGAGTTTGAGGACGAACTGCGGGTAGATCTTTGATGATAAATCACTGCTCCACTGTGCCTGGTTTAAAGTACCGGGAGTTTGAAGACTATTTGCGGGTAGATCTTTAACGATAAAGCACTGCTCCACTGTGCCTGGTTTAAAGTACCAGGAGATTGAAAACGGGTTGCGGGTCGATTATTAACGATAAATCACTGCTCCACTGTGCCTGGTTTAATGTACCGGGAGTTTGAAGACTGGTTCCGGGTAGATCTTTAACGATAAAGCACTGCTCCACTGTGCCTGGTTTAAAGTACCGGGTGTTTTAAGATGGGTTGCGGGTTGATTATTAACGATAAATCACTGCTCCACTGTGCCTGGTTTATAGTACCGGGAGATTGAAGACGGATTGCGGGTTGACTATTAACGATAAATCACTGCTCCACTGTGCCTGGTTTAAAGTACCGGGAGTTTAAAAAGGCGTTGCGGGTTGATTATTAACGATAAATCACTGTTCCACTGTGCCTAGTTTAGTGTACCGGGAGTTTGAAGACGGGTTGCGGGTTGGTTATTAACGATAAGTCACTGCTCCACTGTGCGTTGTTTAAAGTACCTGGAGTTTGAAGACGGGTTGCGGGTTGATTATTAACGATAAATCACTGCTCCACTGTGCCTGGTTTAAAGTATTGGGAGTTTGAAGACGGTTTGCGGGTTTATTATTAACGATAAATCACTGCTCCAGTGTGCCTGGTTTAAAGTACCGATAGTTTGAAGACGGGTTGCGGGTTGATTATTAACGACAAATCACTGCTCCACTGTGCCTGATTTAATGTACCGAGAGTTTGAAGACTGGTTGCGCGTAGATCTTTAACGATAAATCACTGTTCCACTATGCCTAGTTTAATGTACCGGACGGTTGAAGACTGAGTGCGGGTAGATCTTTAATGATAAATCACTGGTCCACTGTGCCTAACATAATATACGATGCTTGTTTTAAACAAGATGGTATATTTTCATGCCGAACTGTCCAATCGGGCTAATCATACACAAATTATATGTTGTAGCAGCAAATTTGGTACAATTATATATTCTAAACGTCTAATTAAAGGACTTCTAAACATCATATTTACACAGTATATAAAACGTATCTTAAGATTACGCTGCGTGGAAAAAGTTTAAGCAAAATTCCTTCAACCATAAGTTACAAGTCACACAATATAACCGCAAATTCCATACAGTTTGGGGTCTAAAATGTCAACTGCTTTAGCTTATTCCATTACAGAAAGCTTTGTTTGCTTGATTCGAATGCTGCCTATATATCTTCGTATAAATAAATATAAACTAAGTTTAAAAGTTTCAGCTACATCAGTTGAATCATTGTAAAATTATACGTACATTACAATGTCAATATTGGGTTCATTTTTGGGGCAACATGGCGGTTTTGGTTCTCTAAATCATTATCTAGAAACGCTATTTAAGAATTTATTTCATGTGTTTTACAATAATTTTATGCATGCTGTTTAAATTTGAATGAAATCGGTTCATCCATTATAATGTTTTAAACTAGAAAAACGACTAAATTTTTTATTTATTTTGGTCTCACAAAATGGAATCCTGAACGCCTACTCTAACCTGGTATGGCTCCATGCAAATTATTATTCTTTGAGCATAGAAATTTTATCGAATTAATTTAACAATATCCACCAATTTGCTTAAAATATACTGACATGAAATCCTGTGTTTAATGGCATACCTGTCTTATAACATATATATTGTTTTATCTTAAATTCACTCGTAATTTGAAAAAGCTTCTAAGTGTTTCGTAGCGTTTAACCCCAAAGGACAGAGTGAAACCACTTTCACAGGATCTGATCTAATATCTAACCACGTATGTCTTCTGTGAAACATCCAAATAACAAAGCAGTAGTTGAAATTGGTTAAAATTATTTTTATACTGAGGTGTGTCATTAAGATTATTAATAGCATTTCTGGTGAATATAACTGTACCAAAAGTACCATAGAAAATTTCGTGAGTACATCATATTTACCACGGATTAAACTTATTTATACGAAAAGTTAAGTTGGAAAAACAAAACATTGGAAACGTGGTATGTAATAAGCTTTATGGGCGACAAACGAGTCAGCGATTAGTGGTTGATCATTTGATAAATATTATAGCTGGTCAACTGCAGTCGTTCAAACGTTGTTTTGCATGCACAAATTTGTCTGAGCTTTAACCTATTTATCCAATATTTGAGAAGCCATAGGCTATATAATTCATGTATGAAAATTTTTACTAATATATTGCTAACATCATTCCGTTTGATTTCGTACAATTTGAAATCCACAACTAAGGCTGTTCATGTTGCATCCAATCCGATTTACACGGTTACTGAATATACAGTGTTTACATTTTATGTGAACTGATCCGATTTTATTTGACCAAATAGAACGTGCGCAATTTTATGTGATCGAATCGGATGATGAGTAGTGAGTTATAAGTATATTCGGTAAACGCATATTGATACTGCTTCAACTGTATCTTCTGTCAGCAAAACCGGCACCGTTTGAAACTGTTTTCTGTATAATTATATATGTTGACAAATTCCGCGTAAATGCAAGTTTATGATCCGCGCTTTTATTTACACAATCCACATCGTGTTAAACTACAATATTAAGCTTAAAACAGCGCTCACTGGATGGTTCATCTATATACAGCTACGCTAAACTGGATATCAGATTATGTTGCACGAACCAATGATTACAAGTAGTTATAAAATTGTACCCCAATTGCGGTCCAACAGAATTCGGCAACTCTCACAAAAATATCTTAACCATTTAAACTGTGTATAGATGTACAACTTGGCTGATACAACCCGATTTTTCGTCAAAATAAATCTTTCTGCTAGAATTAAAAAAGTTCCATAAATTAAACTTGCTATGATTAATCGAATAAAATAAAACAATGAATATACCTTCAGCACAGGATTTGTGAAAATGAAAATTACGAAAATAAACCAATAGACATAACATATTCATACACTTGTTGACGATACGAGATTTAAAGTGCCTTAGAGCTACATGGGCTATCTGGCAATGCATAAAATATCACTGACGCATTAGATAATTTTTTTGAAAATTCTTTTCACAGGAAAACTCTTTCGTTTACTACGAACGCCAGCGCATACAACTACAGTAAAAAATCTGGTGAACTGCTATTAGGTAAAGCTAAAATATATATTGTCGTAGGCACATTAACAACTACGTATCGAAGCTCGAGTCTCACAGTCTTCTTAAAATATTTGATAGTCAGTCAGTCAGTCACTCTTAATAGAATAAAACATTTACTATTAAATATAGAAACATAGAGTGTTTTACCGCATAATGCTCAATAAATTTTACAGAGCAACGTAAATCGAAGATACAATATTGCGACGAGCAGTGAAGGCGACATGGGTCTCGCTGCTCCGACAAGGCTGGGTCTCTCTCGCAGGAACAGAGAACATTTTTGAGCAATGAAACAACAACGACCAAGCCGATTTATTTAGCATAGAGCGCGTAACGATTGTCGCCGTGCCCGACAGTGTACAACGGAATGTAATAGAAAAGACAAAATAATTTCTTTGTGGTAAATATAAACTTTTGAACTTTTGTCAATGGTTTGTACGAAATAATAATGTGACTGTGTGATTCGTGCAAGGGACCGTAACAAAGCAATTTGACGCAATTTCCTGTGACCAATTGTGTTTCGGAAACGTTTTCAAAATTATCAATGTTAGCCGTTTAGGTTTTTTTATGAAATCAACCAGGCGTAAAATTAGCATGCCATAGATGTATCACTAGCGAAAGATACTTTACGACAAGCGTCACCTGAGCCTTAATATGAGAGCTAAAATAGTAGCATTAACGAAAACACAAAGTATGATCGAAACAGGCTTCGCCAGGGTTTTCTGGCCAAGTCTCATTTTCTATTCATTTATTTGTGTGATATGAAAAGGACCTCCCGAGGAAATCTTAAGCCTAATCATAAGCATAAAGTCTATTTTTTGTTCTCTATCCTAAATTTCTTAAGAACTCTAGGCATCAAAGGATTTTCAGCTGTATCGGTTAATATTTGATACAAATTTGGCAGCTGTGACCCCGGAATTGACAAACAAATCACAAACAATTTTCCTCACTATAATTTTGACAACGTTAAAAACCTGCACAAAGCCCGTTTTGCCAGCAATAACTTAACACAAATGTGAAAACGTTTCTGGACCTCAAGATTTTGAATCGCTGAAGTCGTATCCTCATGTTTTTCCTCCCAAGTAACCCTGAGGGGCGTTAAGTTATAACGTTAGAAAAAACAGCTTAGAGCGGGGGTTCGGAGGGCGGCAGCCCCCGACTTAGGCTTAGGATTAGTGTATGTGTCATATAAGGACATTAGCTTAGGCTAAGACTAAGGCTTAGGCTTAGTATATCGAGAACGGAATGGCCTGCATTTTATTTACGCCCCTCAGGGTTATTTTGGTCTTTTTTCTATATTTTATCGTACGTCATGAAAACAGTATTTCTATTATTTTTTCAAGCGTGCCGTGCTGGTTTCACCTTTAGGTTTTACTCGCTTCACTAGATCCGCGTTATTTAAAGAGTTGTTCTGGTAACAAAATTCATAGTTTTATTAATCGTCGTCTAAAAATGTTGTAATTATAAAAGATACAACATGAAATGTTATATCGTTTTCTGTATTAAGTAGGATACGTATAATTTGCATGAGAGCACAAAGTAGTATCCAACAGAATACGTATAGAATATAGAGGACATACAACACATATGCTCAAGTTCCGTTGATACATAGTACAGCTGATCTGAGATGTTGCACTTAGATGTTCTATATTTACCCAATTACCCTTTTGGCATTAAAATAGAGCAAAAACCAAATTTGTGCCAAACACTTAGATGTTCTATATTTACCCAATTACCCTTTTGGCGTTAAAATAGAGCAAAAACCAAATTTGTGCCAAACACTTAGATGTTCTATATTTACCCAATTACCCTTTTGGCATTAAAATAGAGCAAAAAACCAAATTGGCCAAACACTAGATGTTCTATATTTAGCAATTACCCTTTTGGCATTAAAATAGAGCAAAAACCAAATTTGTGCCAAACACTTAGATGTTCTATATTTACCCAATTACCCTTTTGGCGTTAAAATAGAGCAAAAACCAAATTTGTGCCAAACACTTAGATGTTCTATATTTACCCAATTACCCTTTTGGCATTAAAATAGAGCAAAAAACCAAATTTGTGCCAAACACTTAGATGTTCTATATTTAGCAATTACCCTTTTGGCATTAAAATAGAGCAAAAACCAAATTTGTGCCAAACACTTAGATGTTCTATATTTACCCAATTACCCTTTTGGCGTTAAAATAGAGCAAAAACCAAATTTGTGCCAAACACTTAGATGTTCTATATTTACCCAATTACCCTTTTGGCATTAAAATAGAGCAAAAAACCAAATTTGTGCCAAAATTGCGTATATATTGAAATTTTACTACAATTTGCGGATTCATCGGTGTTATTTTGTTGAAATTTTAACACAACGTGTACGTTTACACCACGATATTATGTCATCGATATTTTCCAACCCGCCGAAAGAATTGAATTATTTGAAACTGAATAGCCAAAAGATTAATTTTAAAAAAAATTTGCGTATATATTTTCATTTGCCTATCGCCCATGGCTTTGTACTGAATGGTCAAATTTATTTTAAGGTTCAACTATGGATGATTTATATCAATTAGACGACTTTATCATTTATCACTGGCGCTGAATCTATGTATTACCCATCCTTACTCTACCTAGATGATGTTTAAATCCATTCGTACTACCAAAGAGCTGCATTGAGGAAGAGAATGACACCTTCCCTGCACTCACATACAACGTGTTTTGACGTTATACGGGCGTTTTCGGCCTGACCCCCAGTTTCTGGGGGGGTAGCTCGGACCCCCCCCCTCCAGTTTTTGGAAGGGGTATGTCGGACCCCCAATTTCTGGGGGGTCGGTTCATAAGCAGCTGCCTATAAACCGACCCTCTCAGAACTTAGGGGATCCGACCCACCCCCCCAAAAAAAAACACTGAGGGGGTCCGAGCTACCCCCCCTCCAGAAACTGGGGGGAGGTCAGGCCGAACACGCCTGTATCATCAAATACGGGTTTATATGTGAGTGCATGGAAGTATTATACTCTTCCCTAATGCACTGTTGGTATTACATATGATGATTGAAGCGAAAATCTAGTTGAAAAAGAACAAATTAGCTATTGTAGTCCACAGCGGCTAATTTTTGATGTAGCTCTGTGAAAGAGCACTTGCATAATATGGAACCTGACTATACAATTGCATTTTCCATATTATTGCAAGGCTTATTCGACCGTTAAAATGTTCTAACTGAGAGAATTTCAGTTGGAATCAAACCAATCAATCATTTGCTAAAATCACACTAGAACACTCAATAGCTCTACATCGCCAAGTTTTACAGCAGCATAAAATTGCAATGTATTAGAATATTTACAGCTTGTGTGCACTCTAAAACTGAGTTCTACTAGAACACTCGGTAATTTTACATCGCCACGTTTTGAGGTCACGTAAAACTGCAATGTATTATCTCAAAATTTCCAGATGGCGTGTGCGCAACAAAAGTGAGTTCACATGCGAAATTTGGCAAACTGATTATACTCATAAATTGTCAAATTTGTTGCTGCGGTGAAAGAAGTGCACAGGAAATTATCAGCGCTTGAATGAAACATCTATACACGTTAAACAAATTACTCTCATTTTAGCAGAGACTGATTCAGGAATTTTTGATTGTGCGCGCGGGAAATCCTTCCCCTCGCCAACGCTGTGGTTCCGCCACTGCTCTTTGGTTACATCAAGTGAACAGGCTTGAATAATTTCGTCATATTGGATACTGTAGATTATATGCTTTGTATAATAGCTTTAAACACATGAAGTATGACATGAAAACAGTATATATCAAAATTCATATACTAAGCACGAAATGCTTATACAATATATTACTGCCACAAAACATAATTCAGAAAATAATAAAAATTAGTTTGTACCGTTCACAGCGCAACCTTCAACTTAGGCATAGCGAAAATTGATAAAAAGCATAACTAGAGAACTTTATATTTCCGGCAAAACACAATAATGAGTTTTCTTTCTTTTCGATAAAGCCGTGCATAGGTACAAAAATTGCGTATTTTTCTCGAATTTCGTACACTAAAGGCCACCGGTAGTTCGGAATTTTTAATCTTATGATTTCTATAAAAGAAGATTTCTCTTTCTGTAGAATATATTAAATTCTTCGTATGCTGTCTTAACCCTTGAAGCATGTAATTAAATCAATATATATATATATATATATTTATCTGAAATAAAAATCTGATTTGATTGATCAATAATATTACATTATATATTGGTTATGCCTGAAACAAAAATTGGATTGATCAATGTTTTATCGCCATGCAAACAGCATGTTATCACGGAAGCAATCACATCAAGTCTAGCCATGTTTGAATAAATGGTACATAAGCGTTAATAAATTGTTGTATTAAAGTTATTTTTATGTCCTAGCTCAATGCAGGTTTCACGGAATGGTAGAATATAGTGTGAAAGATTTAGGCTGTTTTATCTCTAGGTACCGTTTTCAAGAAATTATAATCTCTAAAAAGCAATAACAAATTGATCTTTTAATGATAAAATGGCCACGCAATGAAAAACATGGGGCTTGTGTGTTAGGAACGTACCGCGCTAAACTCAACTACGGTAATGACTGATTACACCAAATCAAAATGTTCTATAAATAAAACCCATTATTTTATTATTACGTGCTGGAAAGGTAAAAGCTGAGGGGCCAAAGCCTAATGCATGCCATGCCATTCTTGAGAATATGAAGCCTAAGAATTAGTTTAGCTCCTTACATGAAAAAAACACACTAAGCCTAAGCCTAAGTGGGGGGCCACGCTACCTGTTCTTAGCTGTTCTTTTTCTAACGATATAACATATTGCCCCTCAGGTTACCTGGGCCAAATTGTTTATCTGCTGCTTCAGACACTAAAACATTTTGCATAGCTACCGGGAAACTCGATCGTCAGAGGGGAAAGGGGTGATAAATGGAATTATTGGTACGAGATTTGTGTACCTTTGGCCATCAATTATATCGCTCATAAAAATAACTTTTTTCATTACTTTGTATGCGCGGTTGCCAAAATCACATTGCTTACTTTGTTGAATTCCAACATATTAATTGTGAAATTTAATGAGCCAGCGACGTCTCTAAATGTTCCCTATATTATATTGTATAAATGTTTACACCCTGAGGCCTTAGGTGGTGCCCGGGCGGGAGGTCACGTCGGGTGGGGGTGCTGCAAACAGTTGACGGACTCCCCTACCCCCTACCCTCGTAAAGGACATTTCTCAATTTTTTTACCATGTTTGCCAATTTCTACCCAATTTTGTCAATTATTGATAAAAGAAATTTCGGCGCAACCTCGGCGCACGAGCGGAGTTGGACGGGAGAGGGGAAGGCGGCGCACCGGGGAGGGTTAAGATGGTACCCCAGGGTGCGGTAGATCAGGGCTTCGGAGGGAGAGTGGTCCCAACCCTCAGAGGTGGTAGTCACCGACCCTGCACCCCCGCTTCGGTATGTGTGATCATAAATTTAAACTAAAATTATCCTAAAAATTTAATAACCTGTAATAGCATAAACTGATTTTCAGAGATTATTATCTATTTCGGATATCTGTAAAAAACTAAAATTTCTTATACCTATATGTTAGAGATTTTAGTTTCAGACGAATAGTCATTAAACAAAAAAGTCTATAGTAGTCGTTTGCAAGAAGCTATTTTTTAAAAATATCATATCGCCATTCATTAGGTGTTTTAGTTTCTTGCAAACACTTGTAAAGACAAAACTGCCAATTTTTGCAAGCCTTATTCTGTGACCGCTGCATAACTGCGTTTGAAAACTACATGCCGAAATGCGGCGTTATCGGCAGATTATGTATCCTTTATGTTTATCTATTGTCGTTTCTGATTTTGCAAGCTTTACTTTATGGCATATCTTGTTTGATATAGTATCTGTCATAGTCGGATAACGATTCATAAGTAATTGCTGTTCTTGACATAAACTTAGAAGATTGCGTCGATATGACCATGTTTGTGATCAAACCCATATTAGAACAAGTAATATTGTATTGCTTGCGGTAAACTTGACAGTAAATATATATATATATATATATATATATATATATATATATATATATATATATATATATATATATATAGTGTTAAGTAAGGAGACGGCAACTGGCTCATTAAATTTCACAATTATATGTCCCCCGAATTAAACAAAGTAAGCAATGTGATTTTGGCAACCGCGCATACAAAGTAATGAAAAAAGTTATTTTTATGAGCGATATAATTGATGGCCAAAGGTACACAAATCTCGTACCAATAATTCCATTTATCACCCCTTTCCCCTCTGACGATCGAGTTTCCCGGTAGCTATGCAAAATGTTTTAGTGTCTGAAGCAGCAGATAAACAATTTGGCCCAGGTAACCTGAGGGGCAATATGTTATATCGTTAGAAAAAGAACAGCTAAGAACAGGTAGCGTGGCCCCCCACTTAGGCTTAGGCTTAGTGTGTTTTTCATGTAAGGAGCTAAACTAATTCTTAGGCTTAGTATCTCGAGATCGGCATGGCATGCATTACACTTTGGCCCCTCAGGTTTACCTTTGCCAGCACGTAATAATAAAATAATGGGTTTTATTTATAGAACATTTTGATTTGGTGTAATCAGTCATTACCGTAGTTGAGTTTAGCGCGGTACGTTCCTAACACACAAGCCCCATGTTTTTCATTGCGTGGCCATTTTATCATTAAAAGATCAATTTGTTATTGCTTTTTAGAGATTATAATTTCTTGAAAACGGTACCTAGAGATAAAACAGCCTAAATCTTTCACACTATATTCTACCATTCCGTGAAACCTGCATTGAGCTAGGACATAAAAATAACTTTAATACAACAATTTATTAACGCTTATGTACCATTTATTTGAACATGGCTAGACTTGATGTGATTGCTTGCATAATAACATGCTGTTTGCATGGCGATAAAACATTGATCAATCCAATTTTTGTTTCAGGCATAACCAATATATAATGTAATATTATTGATCAATCAAATCAGATTTTTATTTCAGATAAATATATATATATATATATATTGATTTAATTACATGCTTCAAGGGTTAAGACAGCATACGAAGAATTTAATATATTCTACAGAAAGAGAAATCTTCTTTTATAGAAATCATAAGATTAAAAATTCCGAACTACCGGTGGCCTTTAGTGTACGAAATTCGAGAAAAATACGCAATTTTTGTACCTATGCACGGCTTTATCGAAAAGAAAGAAAACTCATTATTGTGTTTTGCCGGAAATATAAAGTTCTCTAGTTATGCTTTTTATCAATTTTCGCTATGCCTAAGTTGAAGGTTGCGCTGTGAACGGTACAAACTAATTTTTATTATTTTCTGAATTATGTTTTGTGGCAGTAATATATTGTATAAGCATTTCGTGCTTAGTATATGAATTTTGATATATACTGTTTTCATGTCATACTTCATGTGTTTTAAAGCTATTATACAAAGCATATAATCTACAGTATTCAATATGACGAAATTATTCAAGCCTGTTCACTTGATGTAACCAAAGAGCAGTGGCGGAACGATAGCGTTGGCGAGGGGAAGGATTTCCCGCGCGCACAATCAAAAATTCCTGAATCAGTTTCTGCTAAAATGAGAAGTAATTTGTTTAACGTGTATAGATGTTTCATTCAAGCGCTGATAATTTCCTGTGCACTTCTTTCACCGCAGCAATAATATTTGCCAATTTATGAGTATAATCAGTTTGCCAAATTTCGCATGTGAACTCACTTTTTGTTGCGGACAACGCCATCTGGAAATTTTGAGATAATACATTGCAGTTTTACGTGACCTCAAAACGTGGCGATGTAAAATTACCGAGTGTTCTGAGTAGAACTCAGTTTTAGAGTGCACACAAGCTGTAATATTCTAAACATTGCAATTTTATGCTGCTGTAAAACTTGGCGATGTAGAGCTATTGAGTGTTCTAGTGTGATTTTAGCAAATGATTGATTGGTTTGATTCCAACTGAAATTCTCTCAGTTAGAACATTTTAACGGTCGAATAAGCCTTGCAATAATATGGAAAATGCAATTGTATAGTCAGGTTCCATATTATGCAAGTGCTCTTTCACAGAGCTACATCAAAAATTAGCCGCTGTGGACTACAATAGCTAATTTGTTCTTTTTCAACTAGATTTTCGCTTCAATCATCATATGTAATACCAACAGTGCATTAGGGAAGAGTATAATACTTCCATGCACTCACATATAAACCCGTATTTGATGATACAGGCGTGTTCGGCCTGACCTCCCCCCAGTTTCTGGGAGGGGGTAGCTCTAAAATCTCAGTGTTTTTTTGGGGGGGGGGGGCGGATCCCCGAAGTTCTGAGAGGGTCGGTTTATAGGCAGCTGCTTATGAACCGACCCCCCAGAAATTGGGGGTCCGACCTACCCCTTCCAAAAACTGGAGGGGGGGGGTCCGAGCTACCCCCCCAGAAACTGGGGGTCAGGCCGAAAACGCCCGTATCATCAAACACGGGTTTATATGTGAGTGCAGGGAAGTGTCATACTCTTCCCTGATGCACTCTTGGTAGTACGAATGGATTTAAACATCATCTAGGTAGAGTAAGGATGGGTAATACATAGATTCAGCGCCAGTGATAAATGATAAAGTCGTCTAATTGATATAAATCATCCATAGTTGAACCTTAAAATAAATTTGACCATTCAGTACAAAGCCATGGGCGATAGGCAAATGAAAATATATACGCAAATTTTTTTTAAAATTAATCTTTTGGCTATTCAGTTTCAAATAATTCAATTCTTT
Source organism: Trileptium ribeirensis (assembly GCA_030248225.1). Lineage (NCBI taxonomy): Eukaryota > Metazoa > Nematoda > Enoplea > Enoplida > Thoracostomopsidae > Trileptium > Trileptium ribeirensis. The sequence goes on along the minus strand of JASANE010018585.1, from coordinate 8,562 downwards.
CGGCGGGTTGGAATATTGATGACATAATATCGTGGTGTAAACTAGTAAATTTTGCGGTTTAAGTTTTAGCAAAATAAGTTATTTATTAATTGGTGCAGATTGTGTAGTAAAATTTTGATATACACTCAATTTTGGTATATAAATTTTTTTGTCTTCGGTTTATTTTAGTTAGATAAACGTAATTGATTAAATACATAACATTTAAGAGTTTGGCATAAATTTGGTTTTTGCTTTATATTTAATGCTAAAAAGGTAATTGGTAAACATAGAATATTTAAGTGTTTGGTATATATTTGCTTTCTTGCTCAATTTGATGCCAAAATGGTAATTGCTACATATAGAACATTTAAGTGTTTTGTACAAATTTGGTTTTTTTCTATTTTTTAATGGCTTTAAACGGGTAATTGGGTAAAATATTGAACATCTTAGTGTTTTGCACAAATTTGGTTTTTGCTCTATTTTAACGCCAAAGGGCAATTGGGTAATATAAAACATCTAAGTGTTTGGCACAAATTTGGTTTTTGCTCTATTTTCATTCCAAAAGGGTAATTGGGTAAATATCAGAACATCCATATCCAACATCCCAGATCAGCTGCACCATGAATTTAGAGGACTTGAATACATATGTGTTGTATGTCTTCTATATTTTATACGTATTCTGTTGGATACTACTTTGTGCTCTCATGCAGATTATACGTATCCTACTTAATACAGAAAACGATATAACATTTCATGTTGTATCTTTTATAACTTACTACACTTTTAGACGACGATTAATAAAACTTTTATCAAATTTTGTTACCAAGACAACTCTTTAAATAACGCGGATCTAGTGAAGCAGTTAAAACCTAAAGGTGAAACCAGCACACGACACACTGAAAAAATAATGAAATACTGTTTTCATGACGTACAATAAAATATAGAAGAAAGACCAAAGTAACCCTGAGGGGCGTAAATAAAATGCAGGCCATGCCGTTCTCGATATCCTAAGCCTAAGCCTTAGTCTTCGCCTAAGCTAAGGTCCTTATATGACACATACACTAAGCCTAAGCCTAACTCGGGGGGCTGCCGCCCCGAACCCCCCGCTCTAAGATGTTTTTTTTCTAACGTTATAACGTAACGCCCCTCAGGGTTACTTGGGGGAAAAACATCAATTGAGCTTCAGCGATTCAAAATCTTGAGGTCCAGAAACGTTTTTTTTCACATTTGTGTTAAGTTATTGCTGGCAAAACGGGCTTTGTGCAGGTTTTTAACGTTGTCAAAATTATAGTGAGGAAAATTGTTTGTGATTTGTTTGTCAATTCCGGGGTCACAGCTGCCAAATTTGTATCAAATATTAACAAATTTAGCTGAAAATCCTTTGATGCCTAGAGTTCTTAAGAAATTTTCGGATAGAGAACAAAAAATAGACTTTATGCTTATGATTAGGCTTAAGATTTCCTCGGGAGGTCCTTTTCATATCACACAAATAAATGAATAAAAAATAAAATTGGCCAGAAACCCTAAACCTGTTTAGATCATCTTTGTGTTTTCGTTAATGCTACTATTTTAGCTCTCATATTAATTCTAAGGTGGCGCTTGTTCGTAAAGTATCTTTCGCTAGTGATACATCTATGGCATGCTAATTTTACGCCTGGTTGATTTCATAAAAAAACCTAAACGGCTAACATTGATAATTTTGAAAACGTTTCCGAAACACAATTGGTCACAGGAAATTGCGTCAAATTGCTTTGTTACGGTCCCTCGCACGAATCACACAGTCACATTATTATTTCGTACAAACCATTGACAAAAGTTCAAAAGTTTATATTTATTACAAAGAAATTATTTTGTCTTTTCTAGCTTCCGTTGTACGCTGTCGGGCACGGCGACAATCGTTACGCGCTCTATGCTAAATAAATCGGCTTGGTCGTTGTTGTTTCATTGCTCAAAAATGTTCTCTGTTCCTGCGAGAGAGACCCAGCCTTGTCGGAGCAGCGAGACCCATGTCGCCTTCACTGCTCGTCGCAATATTGTATCTTCAATTTACGTTGCTCTGTAAAATTTATTGAGCATTATGCGGTAAAACACTCTTCTGTTTCTATATTTAATAGTAAATGTTTTATTCTATTAAGAGTGACTGACTGACTGACTATCAAATATTTTAAGAAGACTGTGAGACTCAAGCTTCGATACGTAGTTGTTAATGTGCCTACGATAATATATATTTTAGCTTTACCTAATAGCAGTTAGCCAGATTTTTTTACTGTAGTTGTATGCACTGGCATTCGTAGTAAACGAAAGAGTTTTCCTGTGAAAAGAATTTTCAAAAAAATTATCTAATGCGTCAGTAATATTGTTATGCATTGCCGGATAGCCCATGTAGCTCTAAGGCACTTTTTTAAATCTCGTATCGTCAACAAGTGCTATGAATATGTTATGTCTATTGGTTTATTTTCGTAATTTTCATTTTCACAAATATATTGTGCTGAAGGTATATTCATTGTTTTATTTTATTCGATTAATACATCGCAAGTTTAATTTATGGAACTTTTTTAATTCTAGCAGAAAGATTTATTTTGACGAAAAATCGGGTTGTATCAGCCACGATTGTACATTATACTACACAGTTTAAATGGTTAAGATATTTTTGTGAGAGTTGCCCGAATTTTGTTGGATCGCAATTGGGGTACAATTTTATAACTACTTGTAATAATTGGTTCGTGCAACATAATCTGATATCCAGTTTAGCATAGATTTATATTGATGAACCATCCAGTGAGCGCTGTTTTTAAGCTTAATATTGTAGTTTAACACGATGTGGATTGTGTAAATAAAAGCGCGGATCATAAACTTGCATTTACGCGGAATTATGGGAACATATTGTAATTATACGGAGAACAGTTTCAAACGGTGACGGTTTTGCTTGACAGAAGATACAGTTGAAGCAGTACTCAATATGCGTTTACAGAATATACTTATAACTCACTACTAATTCATCCGATTCGATCACAGTGAAGTTGACCGCCCGTTCTCTTTTACGGTCAAATAAAATCGGATCAGTTCAGTTAAAAATTGTAAACACTGTATATTCAGTAACCGTGTAAATCGGATTGGATGCAACATGAACAGGCCTAACTATTAAACTCAATTATTTTACGAAATCAAACGGAATGATGTTAGCAATATATTAGTAAAAATTTTCATACATGAATTATATAGCCTATGGCTTCTCAAATATTGGATGAATCGGTTAAAGCTCAGACAAATTTGTGCATGCAAAACAACGTTTGAACGACTGCAGTTGACCAGCTATAATATTTATCAAATGATCAACCACTAATCGCTGACTCGTTTGTCGCCCATAAAGCTTATTACATACCACGTTTTCCAATGTTTTGTTTTTCCAACTTAACTTTTCGTATAAATCAGTTGATGCAGTAATAAATAATGTACTCACGAAATTTTCTATGGTACTTTTGGTACAGTTATATTCACCAAATTACTATTAATAATCTTAATTAGGCACCTCAGTAGAAAATAATTTTAACCAATTTAGACTATTCCTTTGTTATTTCAATATATTCACCGAAGACATACGTGGTTAGATATTAGATCAGATCCTGTGAAAGTGGTTTCACTATCTCCTTTGGGGTTAAACGCTACGAAACACTTAGAAGCTTGGGCAAACGGCCAGGTGAATTTACAAGATAAAACAATATATATGTTATAAGACAGGTATGCCATTAAACACAGGATTTCATGTCAGTATATTTTAAGCAAATTGGTGGATATTGTTAAATTAATTCGATAAAATTTCTATGCTCAAAGAATAATAATTTACATCGAGCCATAGCAGGTTTGAGGGGGCGTTCAGGATTCCATTTTGTGAGACCAAAATAAATAAAAAATTTAGTCGTTTTTCTAGTTTAAAACATTATAATGGATGAACCGATTTTCATTCAAATTTAAACAGCCCTAAGTCATAAAATTATTGTAAAACACATGAAATAGATTTTTAAATGTAGCGTTTCTAGATAATGATTTAGAGAACCAAAACCGCCATGTTGCCCCAAAAATGAACCCAATATTGACATTGTAATGTACGTATAATTTTACAATGATTCAACTGATGTAGCTGAAACTTTTAAACTTAGTTTATATTTATTTATACGAAGATATATAGGCAGCATTAGAATCAAGCAAACAAAGCTTTCTGTAATGGAATAAGCTAAAGCAGTTGACATTTTAGACCCCAAACTGTATGGAATTTGCAGTTATATATTATCATTTGTGTCGTTATGGTTGAAGGAATTTTGCTTAAACTTTTTCCACGCAGCGTAATCCCCCGATTCGTTTTATATACTGTGTAAATATGATGTTTAGAAGTCCTTTAATTAGACGTTTAGAATATATAATTGTACCAAATTTGCTGCTACAACATATAATTTGTTTATGAATTAGCCCGATTGGACAGTTCGGCATGAAAATATACCATCTTGTTTAAAACAAGCATCGTATATTATGTTAGGCACAGTGGACAAGTCATTTATCATTAAAATTTTACGTTTACTAATTTTTCAACATAAGTCCTGTGAAGTAGGAGCATAGTGGAACAGTGACTTATCGTTAAAGATCTACGCGCAACCAGTCTTCAAACTCTTGGTACATTAAATCAGGCACAGTGACGGAGCAGTGATTTGTGAGTTAATTAATCAACCCGCAACCCGTCTTCAAACTATCGGTACTTTAAACCAGGCACACTGCAACAGTGATTTCTTGTTGATAATAAACCCGCAAACCGTCTTCAAACTCCCAATACTTTAAACCAGGCACAGTGGAGCAGTGATTTATCGTTAATAATCAACCCGCAACCCGTCTTCAAACTCCAGGTACTTGAACAACAGCCGCCACAATGCAACAGTGACTGATTTAATGATAAACCAACCATTAGAAACTACCAGGTACCTAATAGGCACAGTGGAACAGTGATTTATCGTTAATAATCAACCCGCAACGCCTTTTTAAAATTCCGGTACTTTAAACCAGGCACAGTGGAGCAGTGATTTATCGTTAATAGTCAACCCGCAATCCGTCTTCAATCTCCCGGTACTATAAACCGGGCAAAGTGGAGCAGTGATTTATTCATTCATGATGGACCCCCAACACGTATTAGGAAACACCCATTAGTTAAACAAGGCGGAGCTGGAGCAGTGCTTTATCGTTAAAGATTTACCCGGAACCAGTCTTCAAACTCCCGGTACATTAAACCAGGCACAGTGGAGCAGTGATTTATCAAGCTCATAATCAACAGCAACCCGTTGGGGATACTCCTGGTACTTTGAACCAGGCACCAGTGACAGTGCTTTATCGTTAAAGATCTACCCGCAAAATGGTGTTGCGATTCCCAGTACTTTAAAACAGGGCACAGTGGAGCAGTGATTTATCATCAAGAAGATCTACCCGCAGTTTGATTCCTTGAACTAGTAGTACTTCAAATATTGTTCAAATTTGTAGCGTCTAGGAAAGCAATAAAAATCAAGAACCATCTGCGAGGGCTAACGTTGCAATGATTATTAACAGCAAAATGTTGCATGACGTGCTTCCATTGAAATTATTTATTAATTTAAATATATAAATTGCTTCCCAACGTCAGATAATCTGCTTAAAATTAAATCAGATTAGTAAAGCCGTTAATAGTAATTGCGCACCGATTATAAAAATTAGAGGGCTTCCACGAAAATATTTATTAGTTTAAGAACAGACATTTAATTGCAGTATAACACAACTACATCCATCAACCTCTTTAAGGAGTTCACAAATGTTTAAATCAAGCTATTATGCTTAATGCCATGAGTGGCTTGAATACTATCATCAACGTAAAGTATGCACCACTAGCTGTCGTGTTCGTAAAGTGAATCCATGTTAGGTTTATTCATTTTCTGCTTCAGGAAAGCAAAAAATTTATAACGGCTTTGTAAAATATGCCTATCAACTGAGACAGTTAATTCATCTTGATATTTGATTTTAGACGTTCGCGGCACTGAGAACATGAGAGAATACGTACTTACTGTATAAAAAATCTAGTACCAGATCTAAAGGTGGCAGTTGTTCCAGCTTCATCTCTCATCAGGACTGACATATAAGAAACCAATATTAAACTGGAGGGCGGCGATATCAACCTGGAGGGGCGCACCAGATATCAAACTGGAGGGAAGACCAATATGAAATTGGAGAGGGGCACCAATACCAAACTGGAGGGAGGACAATATCGAACATTTTTCGGTTACACAACTTATCAAAGTGCTGGGGGCCAACATCGAACTTTTTTTGGGCCGCCATTATCAAACTGGATGGGAGCACCAACATTGAACTTGAAGTTGCACCGATATCAGCTAGACAGCACCATTATCGGAACTAACGAGCATTATTTGTACCAATAACAACTAGTATTGACGCAGCAATAACTCGACCGTTCTACGATTGTGCAACGCAAGCCAATATTATTGTAGCGGCAATATTTTTGCTTCTCTTATTAAAGGTACAATAAAAGCCAACGATATTGTAGCAGCAGTATTTTAGCTTGTGCTATTGCGCTGTGTTTGCTATAACACAATACCTTGAAAATATTATTTTCTTACAACATGGTCGCTACAATAGCTTGTGGTTTGCAATTCGTGCACGCACTTCTTCTTGAAGGATGCATTACTAAATGATATCGTATAATTCTGAAGATACCCAATTAATAACAGCTTCTAGAAACAGTTGACTACTCTTCCAGGGATTATCAAATACCAAAATTTTAGAGCTACTTCTTGAATGCAGCAGCTCAATTTATATAAAAATGACTGAGGATAAATAACAGCTGAGCGCAATTACCTCTTTTGTAAACCCTGCTGTGGCTAACAACGCTAAGAAGGATTTTACGCAAAACACAAATAATAACCGTCGACAACAAGCTAAATTTACTGACGGTTTGTTATATAGTATTTGGTTTCCTTATTGTTAACTTGTAGAAAATTTTATTTTCTATTATATATTGGATAGAGCTATTGAATCACTTATTTGCCGATAAGAAAGATTTGTTTATAAATCTAACTGGAAAACACACATGTTTCTTAAAGATAACCCTAACAAATAAAATATCTAAATAAATTTTAGAAAAAAGCAAAATATATTTATCGCAGGGCTATATCGTCAGGCAGAACCCCACCCACAATTTTTGGTGATTCGCGGCATGGCCTTTGCTTAAGGAACCAAGAAGAAGTTGCCAGATATTTCTGTGGTTTGCGTACGCACTTTCACCGGCACTGGCATCCAATCCCTGGTACCGCCTTCGTTTTCGTCAGTCATTGTACGATACACAAATAAACTCGTGCATAACTGATGATAATAGAATCAAATAAATTTCCAGCCCGTACACTTTTTGCCGATTTCTGCGACGATCCTGACTTTGGCAAAAGGCTTTATATTAGTGCCCTGTCACGTCTTAAAGTCAACCAGAGAAAAATTCAGAACATTGCGTATACGTGCATTTACATGTTAGATTCTTCTACCTGGCTGCAAGAAATAAAAGTTTGTTATACTTAGCTAAACGACAAATATTTGTTACGACTAAACTAATTGTAAAATGATTTCAATGTCCTTGAGACTGCTTAATAGCATTCATTGCTTGTTTATATCCAGTATCAAATGTGAAACACATCACTCTGCAAAATAAACCATTATGTTAGTAAATTATTCCAAGAAATATACGACTGCCTTCATGTCCACACTTATGTATGCTCATCTAATTTCACATTGAATGTGGAAATAGGTTCTCTCCTGAAAACATTTAAAAATTGTAAATGCTAGGATATATTCAATATTTTTTAAATCTAACGCTGTTCAAATTCATTGGTAGAGTAACGACAGTCGTCGGCGCAGCTGAAGACAAATTGTTGCTAACCACATCTCCCGCCGACAAGCTGCACAAACCTATTCTACTTTAATCTGTGTTTAAAAGTATTCGAAAATGTAACTGACTTAATTAATTTCACAAATATATATTGGTTAATGCAATCGAAACATTCAAATTAACCATCGAATATACTCAGTTAAGGCAATTATGAAAAAAGCATAGTTATTTCTTCTGCTGAAAAAATATAGCATTTGCCTTATACAGAGCAGATGTAAAAGTAATTCGAATAACATATTCTTGTCTTTATATACGCTTACAGAATGAACACACATTTCAAGAAGCTATTCTTCATGCTAGCATTCAGGAACAGGTATTTTTTACAAATATGTTATGTATAATAAGTGCATTCGCATAGAGTTGCCCGCTCAGTAGGAAATTTTTTAACAGCATTTGTGTTACTGCTAACGGCGTGTGCCCAGATATTTAAATATGTGTTCCCAAGCTATCGAATCGGTAGTTGAGCTTTGCAACATTTTAGTTACAATGAGACTCGTTGACAAGCATAGCTCAACAACGACTAGTTAAACCGGTGTTCACAAGGACTGAAATCTTTCATCTTGATCCCAACTTAAGCGCTTTTGAGTGTTAGATTTCTAGCACCATTTCGAGACTTTTTTCTGCTA
>JASANE010018584.1:0-26967 GCA_030248225.1 Trileptium ribeirensis | reverse complement strand
ATTGCTCAAAATTGAAAAGAATTTAGCGAAATTGGGAAAATTTTATAAGTTTCTGAAATTTTCAAAAGTTCACACCTCCTGCTCTACATCCCCATTCTCGCCAAAACCATCTTTCCTTCTAAGTGGACGGACCTTAAACACCTATGGACTGGAGCACTAGATGTTTTGTATAACCTTAAAACAGCTGGCTCAACAATGCCGTCTAAAATTCTGATCAAACTTGCTTAGCCAATTATGTCATTTATTCTTGAGTCTGTAAAAGTTAACAGATCTGATTATCTGTATAGAAACCCCAAGCAATTACATTGGTGATACGATCAGACACCTGATATACCCTATCAGGCAATAAACCTCTTCACACGGGTGTTTGGGTTCAATAACTGTTTCCAACACAATTACAGTCGAGCCTTTAGTGCACTAAATTCGAGAAAATCGCAACTCTTTTATCAAACCCGCAGTCACGTTGAAAAATAGCCGATTGTTCTTAAATCAAGATCGCATAGCTAATACAGATCATTCACTACGTAGCTTTTAATTTTGTATAGCTCAGCAACTGCTGGTCGGACCGGTATCACCAATAACTCGAAATGTTTCTCTTGGTGAGTTCTAGCTATCTCGTGTATATACGTACCTATCAGTCTACAACTCGTCTTATTTCTACTGTCAAATCATCTTTTTGGCTACTTTACGTTACGTAAACTTTATAATAATATTTGCAACAAGAGCATTTGTAGAATTGATTAACCGATAATTAGGTTCCATGCTACGGATTGTGTGCATACGTTACTTTTTGCTGCACGACATTCCAATCGTGAACAAGAATTGTTGAATCATCATTAAAAATGAAATCCGTTATCTTGTTCCATTCAGGATTTTCGGTGTCTCGTGTAATAAATTGCAGGTAAGATTAAATCTCTAATTTGTAATATCATAAGATACCTGAGGACTCTGTCTTGTGTTATGTTTATACATTTTTCAGTGGATCCGGTATTTTTGTTTTGTGAACAATTGAGTTCAAAATTTCAGGAATTTCAATTCCTTTGAGGTGACAGATGTATGGCTTACTCCATAGCTGATAATAAGTTTATATTGATGTTACCTTAAAGTTGTGTAATACTTCTAGTGCCTTTTCACTAAATTCCATCAATATATTTATATACATCGGTGAAACCTTGCCATTAAACTGCAATAAATGGGTTGCAGAACAGTACTTGATTCTAAGGTTCGAGATTTGGTCAAAAATTCGAAAAATAAGCATTTTTTTATTTTTCAAGAATATTAAACCAGTCCACAAGTCGGAACTAGAAACTGACATGGCGTAGTACTGAACCCTCATTTATTATTCCTCAACGAGAATAAGCAATAATTTATGCCCTAGTTACTAAGATTATATTGTCACCAAATATTCCTGATGTAATTTACGTATAATTAAACTACAGCAACCAATGGTGTGAAAGTTGCTTGCTGCTAATTTCTCGAGACCATGACTAACAGTATTCGTATAATTTTGACATTATTATGCTCAATCCAAGTTTATCACTCAATCATTAGATGGTATGGTGAGAAACGTGTGCTATTTAAATGCATTAAAACAGTTACTACTGAGTAACCTTTACAGCTGAAGTTTGAGCACCTATGTTTGAGCTGCCATCAAAAGTAACCAAATGCAAATCGCCATAGTGCTCCAAATGGCGCATAAGTACTACATTTAAGTATTTTTGTAAGAATATATACTTAAATAGTTTAGGAGATTTTACTAAAACCTTAGGACCAGAAACATAGGTAGATATGAAACATAGGTAGATATACCCAGTTGTGTTTATAGAAATACATAGTACCTAGTGTTAGCCATATAATTTCGTGGTAAATTACGCATGGTCAGGTAGTTTTTAATCGCGTGACCATATTTGGGATTTCGTCACTTGCAGACGCATTGTATACCATTTTGTAGTAAACATATAGCTCGTAGTTATGATTAATACTACGTTTGGCTATGTCCAAGCTAAAGCTATGACGCTGATAATCCAAACAAGTTTATAGCATTCGTTTTGCATTATATCTTCTGTCGGTTGAAATGTATGGGCTTTCATTACTTAGCTAGGGCTTCAAATTTTTAATTACAGTTTTCTTCTCGTGTAAGTTAGGCCCCATTTTCACGGTAGTTGAGAGTTCACTGACTGAGGCACTTTACGAGATTACATCCACGATATGTTATGATGAACAAACAACGTATATGAGTTCCCAACCTTGGCTACTTATATATACCGCTCAAATATATTCATTTAAAATTGTGACATTCAGCGTGGCGACTTTTCGATTTAGTGATGTCCCAACAGTTTTTCCTAAGTACAGATGGCACCAATGCTAAAATCCATTGACCCTCCCTAAAACTGACCCCAAATAAATACCCTCTTTTACTTCTGCAGCATCCTTAAGTGCAAGTGAAGATTGCTGTTCACCGCTCGCTGCGATGACTTTAGCTCGAGCTTCACGAGATGCCTCGGCTTCAGCTGCCATTGCTCTCATCAGTTGTGCAGGCAAACGAATGTCTTTAACTTCAACTCGCTCCACCTGAAATCATGAGTTATCAGATATTCAACAAGATATCGGCTGTTCTAGTGATCATTTATCAGCAGAACTAATTGAAATGAAAGTGGATTAAGCCTGAAATCGTGAGCTGTCAGACGTTTAACAAGATATCGGCTGTTCCAGTGATGATTTACCAGGAGGCCTATGCGGAATGGATGTGGATTAAACCTGAAATCATGAGCTGTCAGACGTTCAACAAGATATCGGCTGTTCTAGTGATGATTTACCAGGAGGCCTGTGTGGAATGGATGTGGATTAAACCTGAAATCATGAGCTGTTAGACGTTCAACCAGATATTGGCTGTTCTAGTGATGATTTACCAGCAGAACTATGTGGAATGAAAGTGGATTAAACCTTAAATCATGAGCTGTCAGACGTTTAACAAGATATCGGCTGTTCTAGTGATGATTTACCAGGAGGCCTATGCGGAATGGATGTGGATTAAACCTGAAATCATGAGCTGTCAGACGTTCAACAAGATATCGGCTGTTCTAGTGATGATTTACCAGGAGGCCTATGTGGAATGGATCTGCATTAAACCTGAAATCATGAGCTGTCAGACGTTCAACAAGATGTCGGCTGTTCTAGTGATGATTTACCAGCAGAACTATGTGGAATGAAAGTAGATTAAACCTGAAATCACGAGCTGTCAGACGTTTAACAAGATATCGGCTGTTCTAGTGATGATTTACCAGGAGGCCTATGCGGAATGGATGTGGATTAAACCTGAAATCATGAGCTGTCAGACGTTCAATAAGATATCGGCTATTCTAGTGATGATTTACCAGGAGGCCTATGTGTAATGAATGTGGAATAAACCTGAAATCACGAGCTGTGAGACGTTCAACAAGAAGTCGGCTGTTCTAGTGATGATTTACCAGGAGAGCTATGTGGAATGGAAGTGGATTAAGCCTGAAATCATGAGCTGTCAGACGTTCAACAAGATATCGGCTCTTCTAGTGATGATTTACCAGGAGGTCTATGTGGAATGAACGTGGATTAAACCTGAAATCATGAGCTGTGAGACGTTCAACAAGAAGTCGGCTGTTCTAGTGATGATTTACCGGGAGAGCTATGTGGAATGGAAGTGAATTAAGCCTGAAATCATGAGCTGTCAGACGTTCAACAAGATATCAGCTGTTCTAGTGATGATTTACCATGAGGTCTCTGTGGAATGGAAGTGGATTAAACCTGAAATAATGATCTGTGTGCCGTTCAACAATATATCGGCTGTTCTAGTGTTGATTTACCAGGAGGCCTCTGTGGAATGGAAGTGGATTAAACCCGAAATCATGAGCCGTGAGACGTCCTGCAAAATATCGGCTGTTCTAGTGATGATTTACCAGGAGGTCTATGTGGAATGACAGTGGATTAAATTTGTAAAAGACTAAACATCTACTAATGACCGAGATCTGACGGATAATGAAACACATTTGAATGATGTCAAAGCTATCTTAATGTGTTCATGGCTTATAAAACCTTGCGTTTAGGCTAAGACTTAGGGCGATTAGGCTTAGGCTTATAGGTAATATAGGTAGCGAATCCTACTAATTTTCATACCGTTCGACTCAGCTCATCAATGCGGTTCGAATTGAAAATGAAATTACACCTTCATTGCGAAATTGTTTGGTACCAAGGATACACTTGATCACTCCCAACTATAATAGAAAAAAAACAAATATTTTGTCAGAAATGTAGTAACAATGGACATTTATTGAGGTACACCGAATGTTACCAAAATTACCACCGTATCCTTATGAAAATTGACAATTATAGTCGGTCTTAGTGCCATTCTAGGAAAGACCCTTTTTATTATTTTGTCCTTGTTTGGTAGCACTATTCATATTGTGCAACAACAATGGTGCGCTTCAAAGCGGCCGAAGCCTTATTTTTCGGGTATCAAATTATAAGAAGTCGATTTGCAATTATCGCCGTGAATTATAACAAAATGCGAATTCATCTTTCTCCGCTAAAACTAGTAGCTTACATATTTTTCGAATTTCGTTTTATAAAAGCTACGGCCCAAGCAGGCCCGTAGCCAAGGGGGGGCACGGGGGGGCCGTGCCCCCCATGCGAGGTGCCGTGCCCCCCGTGCAAGACAACGTGAGAATCAACAATACTGGAAACAAAAATAAGTTGTGTAAGTTGTTTGCACCAACCTGCTATTATGTTCTTTCGAAAAATTATATCAGTTTTGTTTTTCAATAGGATTGAATGTTATGTATCATTATTATTATTATTACTAATGTGAGTTGCGATCACTAGATAAAATTTTGTTCACGCCATTGTTGTCTAACTGTGCGTTTTCGTTCTGATGGAGTTACCTAGCACCTCCGATACCAGCTGCAGCCGTGAAAAGTAAGTCAAAGTCAAATTACAACTAGAATCTTTTGGGATTTTTTCTTAGAATTATAGTTTTTCAAATAACTACATAGCTAATTCTTTTTCATTTAGTTTAATGTTTAATTTCGGAACTTTAGTAAATTTTGTTTTTGAAACATCGTGCCCGCCCACGGTAGTTCGGATCTCGCCGCACGAGGCGCTTCTGTATGTACTATAATGATGTTAATTTGCGCATATTTAGTTTTACTTCACTTCGTATTATATTTTCTTTGGGCATTCGTTGAACAATATGTTTATATATAAGACTATTTTATTTGGTTGGTTCGAGCTCGCCTGCTGGTTAGTTACTCATCGGTGTATGCATTATTTTTAAAAACAATAACTACGGTGTGTGTTTCGGTTATTCACTCTTTGGAATAACAGTTTCAATAATATTGCGGTGTTATTGACAGAACTTACAACCCGGTTATACTTTTGCAAATTTTGTTCAAATTATAACTAAAAACGCGGGGGAAAGTGTGCCCCCCCGAACGATTGAAGTGCCCCCCCGTAGTTGAATCGCTAGCTACGGGCATGGGCCCAAGTAACCCTGAGGGGCTGTACGTTATAACGTTATAAAAAAACTGCTTTGCGCGGGTGGTTCGTGTGGGGGGGGCGGTAGCCCCCCGACTTAGTCTTACTCTTACTGTATGTCTTATTGAAGAACCTTAGCTTAGGCTAAGACTAAGGTTTAGGCTTAGTCTATCGAGAACTGCATGGCCTGCATTTTATTTCCGCCCCTCAGGGTTACTTGGGCTCAAAGTTACTAAAGCTGCAATAAAAATTTTTAGAGAGCAAAATAATGCTTGCTTTAACACCCCACGCCTCGGTGGCTTCGTCAAGTACCAGCTGCATAATGTGCGATATTTGTTCACGCTTGGATAGCATTTCGGCAAGATCCATTGTTCCCAACACATTGCGGAGTGTCGTTTGGGCAAGCAGCTTCGTTGAATACGATGCATCGTGGACGTTCGTAATCGATACGATTGGATTTGAGATTCGGAAATACACAACAGCGTCGACGGAAACGGTCACCGAGTCTTTAGAAAGAATCTCTTGGGGCGGGACGTTGAATGAAACAACCCGAAGATCAACCTTACGGAATGTATCAATACAAGGCATGTCCCAAAATAAACCAGGACCCCGAGCACCACCTGGCAGAAGTCGACCCAAGCGAAAGATGACCGCCCGTTCGTATTCTTTGACAACTTTGATTGTTAGGAATAGTGAAAACGGAAAGAGAACAGCGACAAGAAGGTACGACAGAACTGTGAGTGCCGTTGCGCAGAACATCTGAAGTGTATACGTGTCGGCTTTGTTTGGTGAGACGCCTGAACTATTAAATATATACAACGGTAAAACGATATTAAAACAACTGCAGTAAAATACAAATAATATATATTTTCATGACATAAAGCTGGGACGCAGCAAGAGTGTGTCTATGACCCGCAAATGTTCGGTAGCACCCCTTCATGTTTCTAAGTGCACCCTCTCGCCATGCTTGAGTAGGATACTGTGCTACTGACAATAAACGTGCATGGATGTTGCCGTTGGGGAGTATATGACAATATATTTTAGCAAAAATTATAGCTGGAACATGTAAACCGTGGGGAAGAGGGAACTTTGTGACAAGCATCAACATACATCATGAGGTTTAACTGTGATTGTATCATAAAAAATCTGCTATAACATCAGCATTCATGGAATGCATGTTATCGCGTGTATTTTGTGGTGTTTCTGTGGCTGCAAGTAAATTGTTGACAGAATAATCTGTCCATCTTGGTTCGAAACTTTTTAATCTATTTTTACAGCTTGTAGTATTTTTCAGAAATTTATAGGCTAAACTTGACATGTACGGACACTTTTGAGTTAACTTTGTTTTATAACTGGTCTTGACCAGGATGGTATGGACACAGCGTGATAGTTTTGTATGGTCATTTTTAGGGTAGTGTGGTCATATCGCATGGCGGTAGTGAAGACATCAAAATATAACAAATATTTAAAACCAACTCCAAACTATTTCCAGAAACAGAAACCAAAATCAATGTCCATACAACTCTCAAACCGTGATGTCCATACTATCCTAAACTGTCCACACCACCCTACATGATCTGTCCATAGAAAGCGAGTGCGTGTCTGTACCAACCTAAAGATCTCACAGACCTGTATCCCCGTAAAAATTTGGAAATAATTAATATTCCACCGAAAACGGGGTACCCGTCGATAACAAATTTATTTATTATCATTGAGAGTTTGCCGTGTGCGCATACAGACATTAATTCAACTATAAAACTAATATCCGCTTTTCAGTTTAACGGCAGAATATGGCCGCAAATGGCTATCGACGACGAGCTGTTAACATTAAATAAGGTTGATCACCCAACGGTCTCAGCGCAGCATCTAGTATAAACCTAGGGAACACGCATATTTGGTCGGTTGAAAATTTGCTTTTCAAACGAAAATATTGATGGACAAATCGCTGTGACGACAAAACGATACTAAAATTAAAGATAGGGACGGAATAAAATCATACAGTGAAATGCAAATATGGCCTACACATTGCTATAAATTTTATATGTATAAACTTGGTCAAGTATTGGTGGAGTAACTAGGTTTTAGGGTTCCGACTGTCCATACTACCCTACACTGAATAGCCATATCAGCCAAGTTTTCCCTATACTTTGCTATCTATAAAGAGAACATGAGATACCACTTTATAGAATCGCGTAGGCTGACCTATTTTTGCTAAAGGTGGGAACCGTTTATCCAGTGCGAGTTACATTTTACTCTCTTGGTCCGTATTTTCGGTGTGTGACCTCACCGTACCCAGACGGTCATATAGCAGCATATTGTCCCTATCTTATCATATCACCATATCATCAGCAGGTCCCCCTACTTAGGAGGGTACATGGTTTTGGTGTGAAGGCGGGTTAGTGCGCGGTGGAGGGCAAGAGGTCTAGGAGAGCAGAGTTGCAATTTTTAGAAACTCATAATTTGCCCTTTAATGAACCAAATTTTGGGGACAATGTTTAATAGTTTCTAATATTGCTAAGGTATACCTAATGTTTGGTTAAACTAGGTAAAATTTTGCTCAAAATTACTACAATCTTGCTAAATCTCCTAGATTGTCGAATATGGCTTAGGAGGGATATGTATGGCTTAAGGTGGGTAACGCCTAGCCGCCACGCGCACCTATGATATACATATATACGTAATGTATTATTAAGATATTAATAGCCTGTAAGTAATGCCTAGGGTGCGGGTACTTATCTTCTGTTTCATAATCGATCGCAGTCAGAGTTACGGAAGCACAAGCCGTGAAGGGATCCTAGTTTGCCACGAAAACACTGCCTGACTTGCGAGCAAACTCGCTGGGTCTCGCTTTGATTATTATTAATATACAAATATAAATATTTATTATAAATGTACTAATTGTATAAAAATTAAACTGACCAGTAAATGCCAACTCCTTAGCTAGCAAAAGGCTAAATCGCTACTGTGCTGGGACGCCGTTTTGATTATTATTGATACAAAATTATAAATAGTTATTATAAATGTACTAATTGTACAAAAAATAAACTGACCAGTAAATGCCAACTCCTTTGCTGGCTAAACGCTAAATCGCTACTGTGCTGTGTCGTCGTTTTGATTATTATTGATACAAAATTATAAATATTTATTATAAATGTACTAATTGCATAAAAAATAAACTAACCAAAAATGCCAAACTCCTTAGCTGGCAAAAGACTAAATCGCTGCTGTGCTGGGTCTTCGCTTTGATTATTATTAATATACAATTATAAATATTTATTATAAATTTATTAATTGTATAAAAAATAAACTAACCAGTAAATGCCAGTTCCTTAGCTGGCAAAAGGCTAAATCGCTGCTGTGCTGGGTCATCGCTTTGAACTGACGACGAGGATTTCATAATTCGCTTTGTTCGAGCTTTTTCGATCGAAAGCAAGCGGATTTATATAAATAAAATTATATATTGAGAAATAAAAATTCCTAATTAAAGTTTAAACGAATTTTGTAGTAAAATATATAATTTCATATATACATTTCCTGTTTTAAAACTTGTTAATTTACAAAATATTATGTACTGCGTTACTTCCGTTTTAGTGTTTGAGATTTCAATATTGTCCTAGGTCGAAGTGCACAAAAAATTGCAAAAACTACTAATCGAAAACATTCACGACAGGTCATTTTGCATTAGTCCACTTTATGTGCGTACATCAAGGTTGTTCTTTTGTCAAAATCACGAAACATAAATTGAGCATAAATTTGCGTTCACATTTTTGCCATTGGTTTTCGCATTTTTGTTAGCGCGAACATGGTCTTTGCAATGCACGAATGGAATTTGCGTTCGCACACATTTTTTTCATTTACAGGTTTGTCCGCGTTCATCAAATGGTATTCTGTACGCGACAGCAATGTTCGCAGTTCTATTTGCGTTTATGGTATACGAGAAAAAACGCGATTGATGTTTTAACTTGTACGCGGTCAATAAAATGCGATGCTCAATCGCAAAATAGTGACCGCGAACAACGCCCACGGCTGCATCTCAAATCGTGTACGTGTACATAATGTAATATCGTGATTTGTTCGCGTTCATCACTTTTATGATCGTGAACTGACTTGACAAAAGAACGACCCGAGCGTACGCACCTAAAGTGGACTCATGTGTTACAATGGACCAGCCGAGACTCCAACCCGGACTTCTAGCCTGCAAGAATAGTGAGATAGCTCCACACCATCGTCACCAGTTAACTCGCGCAGGAGTTACGCTCTGTACGCTAGCGAAGTGAGGAGCTAAATCTCTTCGCTACGAAGTTGCGCAGTGAAAGTGCGACAAGCTCGGACTTTGTTAAGAAACTCCACACAAATGATCACGTCGGGTTCACCAACTGGAAAGATCCTTAAAAGATCGTTACGAGAGACAAGCCGATTTACCAACCCGGGGCTTGCACGAATAATGAGCTGCAACAACATCACATAATTAATTCGATTAAAGTAATGTTAAGTACGCTAGCATAGTCCAGTGCTACATCACCGTCGTGCGGAATAGCCGAGCGGGCGTTTACGGATATTGAATTTTGTTAACACTACTACTCACAGAGAACACGTCGGGTTCACCAAATGTAAAGATCCACGAGACATCGTTACGAAGGTCAAGGCGGGATCCTGGGCCTCCAGTCCGCAAGCCTAGCATGTGTGCTTTATTAACCTTCATCATTAAGTTACGGGGTTGTCTGTTTTATAATGTACTTTTTGGTGCCTAATTTACATCTGCTACATTAATTGATCAAGCAGATTAGACTTAGGTAGAGGGAAACCCTAGGTCACATTAAACATTAATTCGTCTGCCGGTCCTGCGTTAGTTCGAAGTGTTTAACAAAAGTGCAATAGCTACATATTGCTTAACTTGATAGCTTAAGGACTGGGGTAGAGGACCATAATACTCTCGCGTTAACCAGTATTCCCAATGCAGCTGAAACAGTTGTTTTACAACAACTGTGTTGCTTTCCAAAAAATATTGAATTATTATCAAATTTCTTAGCTAATATTTGTAATTTTACCACTATGAAGACTTAAGTTTATGTAGGACGCCTGAGTTGATAGCGTAGCATTTGCAAACTTTACACATAGATGAAATCCTTAATTAAATCTTTATAAAATAACTGCCTAAAACAGTCCGAATCATCACCCGCTTAACGCAAATTTTTATATACTCGTCTACGCCTAGAAGTATTGAATGTGTTGTCTTTCGAAAGAGGAAGTTGTTCATTCGGTTCCCTGGTGATAAACACACGTGACCAATCAGGTCAGGGTTAAAATTCAGCCAATCACTGACGAAGAATTGGTTATGACCGGCTAATATATTAATATGATAATCAGTGGTATTTTAGTGCTATTAGGACAATATTTACGCATGACCAGCGTACAACCAGTCAGAATTAAAATAAAAGTAATGAAGGCGTGTTGTACTTCATTACACGCAAGACTAAATGTTATTTGACTACCGATACAGTTTTGTTGCAGCTGGATCGAACATTCGGGCCGTCTGTTGTGTACGATTTGTGACAAAAATAGATCTGTTTGCAGAATTTCGCGGTTTAAGACGACATAGCAGAAATCCAAGACTTCTAATCAAAAAGTTTTTTTTCTTTTTTGCATCAGACAATAGGCCACTAGAACAGATACCACTTTAGGTTGTACTGGTAGCACGGTGGTTGCTGCGGCACTGCATTGGCGAATTCTGATACAATTTTGATTACGAATGTTGTTCAACATGAAGAGTAGCCCCTAAGAACAGCTCAACTGCAGTTTTAAAAAAATTACAGGTCGTATATGCCAATATGCCATAGTTTACTGTTTAAAATAATATGGCGTTCACATTATAATGCCCCTAACGTATGAAACCTATGTACTCCAAACAGTGTCAACTAGACTGTTGACAATATGGCGTCTTATGTACCCTCATTTTTTTAATTATTTTCAAGCATTGTTAGCTAGGGGTATTGGAACTTTTCGACGGTATCAAGCACATCATGTGTTCTTTGTGGATTTTTCAATATGTGCAGCATAATCGCGTTAACATTCATATGGTCTAGATACAAACACCGATATTTTAAAAAAACTACACATCAGGGCTGGCTTATACACCGCATTAGCTACAGAAGGTATCCATAACTGTTAATGCACGGATAATTGCTAGCTAAGGGTGTGTACAACACCATACAAACGAGTTAGCTAGAGGTATGCCGTACACCATCGGAAGTTGGTTTATGGTATGGGTGTAACCATGACTGTCTACACGGTAGGGTCGCGGCTACAGGGGATAAAAGTTCCAAACAGCGGGGACATTATAACGTGAACGCCGCATTATATTGTATAACACTATTGTACTAAATAACCGATGATATTCGACTCTGCTAAAGAGTCTGTGTCACTACTCGGATTTTCGATGTTTTCATATCCGTTACGACATAGCCGTATTCGGTCATACATCTTCGAGGTTTATCGCTCATAACGTACGTGTTATACTTTATACATTTGACTAACCCCACCATGATTTTAATCTCAAAACCAGTCCCACAAGTTACGACATAGACGACCCCAGTTATGTTCTTGGATCACATATCAATACTGTCATTATGTTTGACTAACCACACCATTATTTTAATCACAAAACCTATCCGTCAGATTATTCCACAATCGACATAGACGGCCCCAGTTATGTTCTTGGATCACATATCAATACTGTCACTACGTTCTTGGACCACTAAATTTGGAACCGCCTCTCCAGATTATTGGACCACTAAATTCACACTCTCAGGGAGGGTTGGTTGAACGATTTGTAAAATTTTAGATTCTCTAATATCATCCGCCTTTTGCTTTTGCTAACGAATAGCGGATATGTGTTTGTCGGTGGCTGCGAAATATGGTTCATGAATAGTACTCTCTCAGATTTGCAGATGGTGTATGAGTTAAATTTACACATTTGGAAGCCATATATTTCTGATAAACTTTCAACAGCAAGAAAATCAAATATGTGAAAGTATAATTAGTACTCAAAACCAATTCCTACCAAGATTTTTGGTCAAAAAAAATTGTTGTCAACCGAAACAACTTCAATTTCAACACATGACTCCAATTTGAAATGCTCGAAAACCGTTAACTACCGCGACTCTTGTAAAACTTGTTTACATCAAATGAACTAATGTTTCCAGTTCCTCTGTAAAAGCTGCAGCTTTCGCTAAAAATCCAAGAGTCTATGAACATCGGGGTTACTTGTTAGATTCCATTAAACAAAGGATATGGAACAATATTGTCAGGGGCATGAAGCGAGGAAATAAACGATGCACCTTAGAATATTTAGTTTGACGATTGTCTTTAGAAAAGCAACTAAATTTTTTTATCAACTGGGGTGTTTATAACTGAGTTAAGTACCAGCAGCACTTATACTAGGGAAACTAAAAGTGTCTCGAGGCTGCAGGAACTAGATGCCATTTGCCCAGTACCTTTGGAAACTGAAAATTACCAACACGCCGCACTCCATCTCTCCCATTTGGAAACCTCAGCAATAAATGGTTTTTCTCAGTTTATGGAATATCCGATGTTTTATGAAACTGTTCATCTGAAGACAAAATACGTAGATGACACTGTGTAACTAATGCGTTAGTACATGAATTTTGCACATTGTTTACATTAAAGTTTGTAAATACCCTGGCTTATTGTCTAAATGCAGTGTCGGACAATGGCGGCATGGGCGCAAATAATGGGGGGTGGGTAAGGGCAGGGGTTGCGCGCCGTCATAAATATAAAAAGTCGGTATCATGTATGTATATTATATATATTTAATTATGTCGGTCGAGCCACCATAAAAATTTCCCTTGCTGATCAATTATGTATACATGTATATAGATATACACCTGTGGGAGGGATATGTGGGTCCATCGCCCAGAGACCTAGCAAGTTGATCCGTGCATGTATATATAAGCTCATAATAACCAGCATATACAGAACCATACAACCGTTGAAAGATGTACTACGCGTCCCTCCCTCTGATTTTTCGATTGTAATGTGACCCGCCTTCCCCCATTTTTTTAGCGTTTGCGCCCTTGAATAGCGCCAAGAGGTAATATATATACTGGATTATTATATACTGGAAACTCAACGGTCTCAGCGAAGCATCTAGTTTGCCGATGTAAGTGATAGTCAGCATATGCAACAAAGATTTTGGATAATGCAAAATGTGATTTTTGATGTTATTATATTCGGTGGAAGAACGACTTAGCGCTTTGCGGGCGCCGTTATACATGTTGAAAGACAAAAAAATTGCCAAGTCTTAAATTATAATAAAATTTATAACAATTTTGGGTCACAGTAAGTCCTTGGAACCCTTTTTTCCAAGCTTCGATGCTGCTAGAATAGTATTGCTATAAAATCGCGTAGCTTTATATCAGCTACGTGATGAGTGGTGTAATTCATCACTAGATATCTTCTCAAGTTTTTTAGCTAGCACTGTTCGAAACAACAAGTTATTTTGAACAGGGCGTTTACTACATTGGATCTGTGTTACTGAAGGAACATTAGGTAACAAAAATTCATCCTTATATTAAGTTGTCGTAAATTCCGCTTGTGTAAAAGCGAAACGTTATGTCACGAAATGAAATCAACTTCAAGACTTTTGTTGCATAGTCCTGTGAAGGCCGGGAATTTTTTTTATATTTTTTCACGTCTCAAATTCTAAAAATTTTAGCACTGCAGAAAGGACCTATACGTGTTCGTGCACGGTAAGAATTGGGACCAAATCTTCCCAAAAATTCACAAGTTGTAAAAACAGTAGGTATGACACTTTGTTGGCAAATTCTTGCCCACTTATCACATAACGATTAGGAATTATTTTATTAATGTATATATATGTATATATATATATATATATAATAGAATGAGAAGTATCGAATGAATATAAAAAATAGTGAAATAACATAAAAATAATACAAAAAAATTAAAATTACAATGTAAAAATTGCCATTTATTCGGAAACGCTTTATTCGGCTGATATTACATAGCAAAAATGCATATTAGCAAGACACAAAATTTGTCAATGCATACATACATTAATATATTGAAATTTTGACAATGGTTGCACTTAAGTCACAGAATTCGTTCAATATGGATTCTGAAAACATAAGTGCAACCATGGTCAAAATACGTATGATTTATATTAACTTTTGGTTGTATCAATATTTTAAATAAAAATAAATAGTAGTTTTGAAAATTCTCATTAACTATTTAGAGTTTAGAAGAAGAAAATCACTAACATCCGATGATTGAAGGTTTTATATATTTTGTTAATTTTGGAACGACAATTAACACCAACTACATTTGTGTTATATTTTGGACTAAGAAATAAAATTGTTCCACTGTTGTTCGAAAACTGGTCCAGAGTTCCACGCAAATATATATAAGCCATGCTTTTATACTCAAAAGCTTAATTTTGTCACTTAATGACAAAAGTATTTATTTAGCCCATTTAAATTGATATTCTTACAATAAAAATATTGTAATTAATAAACTCTTTTCGACTATAGCCTCGCGCGTTCGAGCAACATCTTCTGCACCAAAACCTAACGATACTTTATGGTTTATATATTTTTCGCTTCCAAAGGATGGGTTAGGTGTTTTATTAGTGATATATTTTCTTGAAATATTGAAGCCTTTTGTTTTCGGAAACTGTTCATTATTTACTTTTTATGTTTCAGTGTATGTGTAGCTTATGAATATCTATCAAATAACAATGTTCGAAATTTTCGAAAGTGTCACGATCAAAAATACATTAAACTTAACTTTTCATATCTAAATATATTAAATATTAGGGGTTATTCAAGAAATTTTCACGTTTCAAACGTGTGCTAAATTATTAAATTCACAAACAAATCGAGCTATGTAAACAATTATGTGGGGAAATGAAAGAGATTCAATATTTCACATAATTATATATGAACTAATATTTTGTCTAAAAATATAGACTCTAGACTATTCCTTTTTGGAGGTAAGACAGTACCACGCTGGTTTATTTTCATAGTAGAATTTTAGCTTTGCAGCCAAAAATTTGCCTAACATGATCAAAAGCTGTTATTAGCGGTGACAGGCTAGTGTCATTATCGACCATCGCGTCTTTGTTTTCGTAATGCAGTTGAAAAGCATGCTAGAGGATGATGTCTCTTGTAAGTAGCTTTTTGACGGTATAACTTAACTTGTTATTATTATATTGGTATATAGTTCGTAAGACCGCTTCTTCTTAAATTATTCACATATCTTAAGATCTATTTTACGTGATAAAATCAAATTTATACAAAAATATATCCGGTACCTTGTAGTGTGATAATCCGCTTTGAATGTCGTTTCATAATTAAATTCCGGGCACGCGAAAAGCCAAAAAAATATCTTTGTAAACCGACAAACCTATAGAGTTTAGACAGATTTCAAGTTCTGTAGTAGTAAATTAGGCCTAATTTTCATATTTTATCAAGCGTTTCTCTAAGAACAAAAAAAAAATGAGTTTTCTTGAACTAAACGGGTCCCAAAATTATTTTTAGACTAAAGTTTGAAGCTATATGTGAAAAACGTGAGTCGGTTCATTGTTCGACAATGTTTTGATACCTGTCATATTTATGATTGTCATAAATAATCAATGCGTTGTGTATTATGTTAGCAGATAATTTATTTTGCTGACAATATTTGTATATGTGACAAATATAATATTATTTGTATAAAAATTTTATCAAATTATATTTATATGCGACGGTTTTGTTTACTTTATTTAAAACTGGTCATTTAGAGGAATCGAGTACTTTTTTAATTTAAAACGGTAAGTTAGAATCTTGCCGGAAATAATTAATCGAGTAGTTCTTTTATTTAAAACAGTAAGTTAGATGCTGGCCGGAGATAATTAATCGAGTTGTTCTTTTATTTAAAACAGTAAGTTAGATGCTTGTCGCAGATAATTAATCGAGTAGTTATTTTATTTAAAACAGTAAGTTAGATGCTTGCCGGAGATAATTCATCGAGTACTTCTTTTATTTAAAACAGTAAGTTAGATGCTTGCCGGAGATGATTAATCGAGTTGTTCTTTTATTTAAAACGGTAAGTTAGATGCTTGCCGGAGATAATTCATCGAGTTGTTCTTTTATTTAAAACAGTAAGTTATATGCTGCCCGGAGATAGTTAATCGAGTAGTTCTTTTATTTAAAACAGTCAGTTAGATGCTTGCCGGAGATAAATAATCGAGTAGTTCGTTTATTTAAAACGGTAAGTTAAATACTTGTCGCAGATCATTAATCGAGTAGTTCTTTTATTTAAAACGGTCAGTTACATGCTTGTCGCAGATAATTAATCGAGCAGTTTTTTTACTTAAAACAGTAAGTTATATGCTGGCCAGAGATAGTTAATGGAGTAGTTGTTTTATTTCAAACAGTAAGTTAGATGCTTGCCGGAGATAATTAATCAAGTAGTTCTTTTATTTAAAACAGTAAGTTAGATGCTGGCCGGAGATAATTAATCGAGTTGTTCTTTTATTTAAAACGGTAAGTTAGATGCTTGTCGCAGATAATTAATCGAGTAGTTATTTTATTTAAAACAGTAAGTTAGATGCTGGCCGGAGATAATTAATCGAGTAGTTCTTTTATTTAAAACGGTAAGTTAGATGCTTGTTGCAGATAATTAATCGAGTAGTTCTTTTATTTAAAACAGTAAGTTAGATGCTTGCCGGAGATAATTAATCGAGTAGTTCTTTTATTTAAAACGGTAAGTTAGATGCTTGCCGGAGATAATTAATTTAGTAGTTCTTTTATTTGAAACGGTAAGTTAGATGTTGGCCGGATCTGATTAATCCAGTTCTTCTTTGATTTGAAACAGTATGTTAGATGCTTGCCGGTGATGATTAATAGAGTAGTTCTTTTATCTGAAACGGTAAGTTAGATGTTGGCCGGAGCTGATTAATCGAGTTGTTCTTTTATTTAAAACGGTAAGTTTAATGTTGGCCGGAGCTGATTAATTGAGTGGTTCTTTTATTTGAAACGGTAAGTTAGATGTTGGCGGGAGCTGATTAATCGTGTTGTTCTTTGATTTAAAATGTTAAGTTAGACGTTGGCCGGAGCTGATTAATCGAGTTGTTGTTTGATTTAAAACGGTAAGTTAGATTTTGGTCGGAGCTGATTAATTGAGTTGTTCTTTTATTTGAAACGGTAAGTTAGATGTTGGCCGGAGCTGATTAATCCAGTTGTTCTTTGATTTAAAACTTTAAGTTAGACGTTGGCCGGAGCTGATTAATCGAGTTGTTGTTTGATTAAAAACGGTACGTTCGATGTTGGCCGGAGCTGATTAATTGAGTAGTTCTTTTATTTAAAACAACAAGTTGGATGCTGATTTATTAAACTACGTCTTGTGGAAACTAGTTCTTTAGCCGATTCATGATAGGATAAGATTAAGTGATGTTCAATTACCATACCATGCTATCTTAACTATTATATTGCTCATTCAGAAAATGTTATTTAACAATGGAAAATGAGAAATCAAGTACATATGTTTTGATAAAAGTTTATTTTGAGTAATACGATCTATAAAGTTATACTGAGGTTCCATGTGTAACCCTTAGAGATTGATACATTTCTGCCAGCACCTTTAATATAATCTCTAAGACTATACTGACGTTACATGACTAGAACCAAAAACTTCTTTGATTTGGCAGACCATATTTATGGTTAAACTGAAAATTGGCACCAACATCTGATTGTCACCAACGAAATTATCAAATTTCAAGCAGAAACGGCCGGAAAATGTGGACTAAATATTGTTAATATAGGGCTGTGGCTCCGAGGTAGTTACGTAATACCTACTTTTAGGTGTAGCCCGAGTGTGCGTTATATTAAGGTATCGGAAAACATATTTTTAGGCTCATGATTGCTTTTATCTTACAAAGCAGGAGGGCTATATTAGGAAGGCCAATTTTAATTTAACATTTGACAGAATTTCAACATTACGTAAGCTTATTTTGCTGAAATAATCCACTAAAAAAGTATATTTATACATGTATATTTATGCCTAGAATATAACTATCGTAACATTCATCACTTTAATATGACCGTTAAGTATTTATAAATGAAACTTATGACGTCGATGTCACTGATACCGTACAACTATAATTTATAATTTCAGTTTATATATAAATTATATAAAATTACTAAAAATATATTGACAGTGTTACGTAAGCTAGACGCGGACAAAACTTCTACATATTGGGCAATTTATAGTGAAAACGTTGCATCGCCCAAATCACTCACAGCTGCTGTAAAATGTTTGCAAAATGAAACAATACATTTACCGACAAAATTTCACAAGCGTTTGAATTTGAAAAAGTTTACAAGATAACGTGTCAAAAAACAGACATATCTCAACATCTTTCTTTGAATCGTACCGCTTTTTAGCTTCGTAAAAAACACATTACAGCGGAATGCTAAGCTATTCCAGAGGTAGGCGACACGGATTTGTGATTGAGATTGACTGAAATCGATGATTGAAAAACAGGTGTAAACACCTTGAGTCAGCATTGAAATTGACAATATGAGAACACATTGCTCCTTGTAAGGATCCCAGAAATTCTTGAGTCTAAAATGCTGTCTCTTTCCACATCAATCAGCGTGCGTACACTGAGACTACGCTTACTAGCGGTATCAAAAAGATGAAACAAGTGTTATTGGTGGCTGAAAGGTAATTGAATGATATATAATAGAGTTTGCCAACTTTATCGAACAGAGAAAAACTTCATAATTCTGTTTTCCACGGCTTCAATTATTTTCATTCGTTTTTCGTTTAACATTAAACATAGTCGCTCAAATCTAAGACTTTCCGAACGCCACATTCGTAAAGTTAACGGAGCGTAGCTGCTGGATTCGCACACCGCTTCATTATAAGCACATTAAAAACTATGTGCACAAGCGATAGCTTTTACAATGCTGTGTCTGACAAAAATTGAAAACAACGTCACAGCCTTGACAACAAATATCATATTGCAGAAAAGGGTTTTTAGGTTTGCGTAAAATTTCTACAAGGATTAAAGTGTTGTTTTTCTTAATTCAAACATGGGTCACAGTGGACAGTACGAATTCACGGGTGCTGGTGATCCAAAAATAGTATTCCATTGCCGAAAGCATTCCGTGCCATAATTAAAAGCATGTCGGGTATGGTCGAAGCTATCTGTTTCCACATCGAAATTGGCTTAAGTCTTTTGTTGAACACTATAAGACATCTCCTAGAACCAACTCAGCTTCCTTGGTAGTGTGTGCTTAGAAATTCGTCTATCATGATAGCAAATATTAATATTGCTAAATTTTGTATGTTATGCGGTAAAGCATCTCAAATCTTATTTTATTAAAACTCAAAATGAATATCGAAAATTGTTTATCGTAAAATTGTGAAAAAATAGAAAAGGATAATAATGTTAACGGTTGAATCAAAGATCATTCTATCATATATAAATGAAAGATCAATCCAGCTCACAACTGTTTGCTTCAGGGGTAAAAATTCCTTTGCGTTCATTGGGTTCCTGATTCCTACCTCATGGAATACTATGGAATGGCCTGTAGGTGCATTATTTACCGAAGTCATCATCGCAGGGATTGTTCGGTTACCGCTAATATGAGACACTCCAACGACAACCAAAAAATTGCAACATAATAGGTGTATATATAATGAAATATTAGTCTCAGTATATCAATCCACACCTGACTTATCAGTAATATCGCTAACTCGCCTTTTACTTTGATGCTAAATATAAAGCACGAGCCTGCAAAATGTCGAAAACTACTTATATTACCAGCCTATCGACTATAGCAAAAATGAATTTAAAGTCAAGATTGAAGCAATGAATTGAAATTTAAATTTTGAGTACATTATAAGTATATTTATTTTAAATATTGAGAATATGATTTGATTTACTTTTTTATATATTTTGTTTTCCGGCTATATAAATCCTCCGTCTGATCAGTATTGTAAATATACAGATGTAAACTTCTGATTGTGATTAGTGGATCAATTGTTAATACGCACAGCCCGGCGGTAGTCTTTTGTGCAATAAATCCCGGAGAAAACACATTATATTTAAATTTAACCGAGATCTTTATATAAACAAACGACATGACATGATGGGTACTTTGTACAAAACATATTGAGTACTCCTTAGTTGTTATAACTTATATATACTATTTTGGCTATTTCAAAGCTAAAACATATTTCCGAGGATTCACAAATATTTTTATTATTGTCTGAATATCATCTCGGAGCGATTAATATACACCTGCATTTTATTTTATAAACTATGTGCCTAAACTCGACAAATTCCCAAGTTTCATGAAAAAAACCTTAAACTGAAAATGAAGATGTTGAGACTAGAAAGTCCTTACGCGTAGCTATGTAATAAAAAACTGCAATAGAAAATAATTCATAAACGAATCAAAATTTGTTTGGATCATCGGATTATCCAAAAACATCATTTGGATCATCTACTTTTAGCCTGGACATAGGGTGACACGAAGACTCAACTAGCTGACTAAATGTTAGCAACATATTCGTATTTTTGCGCTCTTTAGTGTCACTGGGTGGAGAAAGGCGCGATGGACCCAGGATCTGATCTTCTTTGCTTTCTTTGTTCAAATATCTTTAATTAAAGTCCCACTTTTCATGCCAGTTTAGAAATCGCCGACCGAACTATATAGTTTCTGCATCTGGGTCAGCATAGATGTCATTTCCGGGCAGCTTGTAAATATAGGTATATTAAATGTTTCCTCTAGCGATCGGGTAAATATATATTTAGAACCCTTGGCCAGTGGGTAAATAAATGTATAGTAGCTACCGCCGGCTGCCAAGTTGTGTCTGACTAAAACTTAAAATTATAAATCGTAAACACAAATATATATAAAATGTCAATATATAATTACAATAATTGAAAAATTATTAATGAAAACTAATAAAAAATAATGCCAGCAGATACAAGATACATTATAAGTGGCTACAATGAATAAAATGAGGTTTCTGCAATCTTTTGAGCTTTTAAACTGTCTATGAATAGCTGACATTCCAGGTTTTGGAAGATTGCTGCGCTACACTGAGGCGGTCTTTTGGTAAGTCAAATATTTGCCGATTTTATGTCATTGTAAATTAATATTTTTTGATATCTGATTAGAGTAAACTTAGCTTCTGCATCAATATGAATGACATAGCATTTGTCAACGCCGACAGCAGTTGTAAGCTAAATAAATAAATTTTCGTATGGTAGAAAATTAACTTTTAACGTATTAATACCACTATTAGATCCTTCTTGGTCGAACTGTTACCTTTTAAAGCATTATAGCGATTACGTTGACTTTTGGTTGACAGCTCAGTGCAGCTGACAATAGCTAGGATTTTCTTGTGGGATTAACAAAATCCTTAGTGGAGTGGAATCAGGCGAATTTTCCTCAAATTGTTAACAACCCAGCTTCAAAAAATTTTGCCTATAAAAATCCGGCAGAGGAATACATCCAATCCACCTCAGGCTCCAATGGTTACCGTCCATAGCTCAGTGCATAAAAATGATAAACCTTAAGGCATATTTGCATCTTGTTCATATCAATCTCACTGACATCGATACAATGACATTGTTTCTTTGTTGTTTGTGAAGAACGTACTAGACGTAATAAGCAAAGTTGCTGGCTGACACCAGCTGTCACCGTCTGGAGGCAGCATTCTATGATTCTTGATTAGCATTAAAATATCCTTTGTCAAGTAGCTCCTCAATCAGCAAACAATTTATATTTGCCAACGATCAATAATAATCGTTTATCGGCAATATAAAGTTCATTGTTTCGTTCTAATGTTCACTGCTATCCTTGCCGTGAAACGGTCCAAAGTCTATTCTATGTATAACGCGGTATGATTGAGACTCACCAGAACCGATGGTACTTTATGGGTCTCCCTAGTATTTAGCAGTAGCCAGAATTCCTGGGATTCATAAGGCATGCGGGAACACAACAAAAAAAAAGTGCAGAAAGTTGGGTTGCATTAATGAGTACAATTTTAGGGTTGTATGTAAGTTCTAGATTACTCTAAACCTAATGCAGCGTTCATGTTATAATGTCCCCCTGTAGTTTGGAACTCTTGTACCCTAGTAGTCGTGACCCTACCGTATAGACAGTCAGTGTGACACCTATACTGAAAATTAATTTCCAATGGTGTACGACCCACCCCTAGATACTATATTTTTTCTTTACAGTGTCGTTCGCACCTTAGCTACCAATTTAGCGCTAATTAACTGTAACGGACACCGTCTGTAGCTAATGCGGCTTATTAGTCAACTGTGTTGTGTAGTATTCAAATTCTCGATACTTGTACCTAGGCCACATGAACTTTGATGAAATAATGCAGCACACTGTCAATAAAACTGCAAGAAGACATGGTATGCTTGACACTGTCGAAAACTGGTAGTACCCTTAGCTAGCTACATTTGAAAAAATTTATAAAAAACAAGGGTGTGTCTTATACACCCTGTTGTCTATAGTGTGCCAAACACTGTGTGGTGTACATAGTTTCCGAACATTGGGACATTATAACGTGAACGCTGCATAATTATTGGGGTTCCAGTGCCGAATATCGGTAGTAGCTCTATCAAGAAAAAATTGCAGCCACCCAAAAATTTGTCTAAAAATCACAGAGTCTACAAAAAATGATAACCTATGTCAATAAAACACGACCACGTGGAGCAGGCGAAAGCGCTTTTTCCATTGAAGCACTTTTGCCTCTAGCGGCTAATGTTGAGAACAATCACACCAAGAAATAATAATGATGCTCACTTGGATTGAAACTACTGAAATCGTCATTTTATATCATATTAAAAAGATGTCGTATGTTCTAGCCGTTTTGCAGACACAATCGTATATCGATCACTGGTGCCTAATTGCGAGCCACAGACCGTAGCAATATAGCATTTACACAAATTTGTAATTGCACATACCGCCGACATTATTAAACTAGATAAAATAACTAAATTTTAAGACATTTGTTCTTTTTTGGTTTTCCGAAAACCTGTTGTTTTTTACATATATATTTGCATATACTTATAAACATGGCGGAAAACATCTGATTCGATGTATATTTTTTTATTAATATAACACAGTTTTAGCGTTTTCGGTATCCGCTAATGATCAATCATTATGTGTGGTTTTGAGAACGCTTTTAGACTCATACAGCCACACCGCTATAGTCAGATGGTTTTTTCGACTTAATTGTCGAATAAACTCGAATGTGCACCATTTTTAGCATTCGGTTTGTGGACAGTTTAGGATTAACTTAGATTTAGATTCTAAAGCATGACTAGCCAACGCCGTGTTTAATGGAGCATGTTTCGCTCTATTGACTCCTAGACACGAGTTTCATGCTCATTATGATTTTTTGATTCGACCCTCAAAAGTACAAGCTGTGTCAGCGTAAAGAGCTGAAATGGACCATGACAAGAGGGCAAAATTCGTGCAAAAATTCTCTGTCGTCCGCCTCTAGCGCACATTCCTCTAGCTAGGTTTGTGTTAAACACAACTGGCCAATGCCGTGCTTAACGGAGCATGTTTCGCTCTATTGACCTCTACACACGAGTATTATGCTCATGATGATTTTTTGATACGACACTCAAAAGTGCAAGTTGTGTCAGCGTAAAGAGCTGAAATGTACCATGAGAAGAGGGCAAAAGTTGTGCAAAAATTCTCTGGCGTCCGTCTCAAGCACACATTCCTCTAGCTATGTTTGCGTTAAACACGACTAGCCAACGCCGTGTTTAGCGGAGAATGTTTCGCTCTATTCACCCCTACACACGAGTATTATGCTCATGATAAATTTTTGATAGGACATAACCTTAAAGGCCAAGTAATGTCAGCGTAAGGGCTGAAACGGACCAAGCGTTGAGGGCAACAGTCTCTCTCATCCGTCCTTAACGAGCATACCTCTTCACCTGATCAGTGGATTTTTTGAATTTTTTATTTGACGCGTAATGGAATATAGTTGTGCACCTAAGTTTGTGTTTGCGCTGCTTCAATAATTGCCTGCCCAAATTTGTCACAAAATCATGATAAATTGGAGAATTTTATATTTTGGTCATTTGGAGACACTCTTTTTAATGGTTAGGTATAACTCTAGCCAGAGTGTCATCGGGTCATAAAATATGGAAGCCATACTGTGTGGGATCACTAAGCTACAACTTTGTTGTTATGCATTTAAAAATTATCGTTAAATGTTTAAAGGTTTAACAAAATAAACCGTTCTTGTTATGGTAAACGAAATGAGTTGACAGGATTAATATTTTATCCGGTAAATTTTAGCTAGTTTTATTGTTTTTATCCATATTTAGTATGACGGTGCACTGTGAGAAGCCAGTAAAATGCTTAATTTTGGGATCGAAAATTGTCAAATTTTTACCAGGTTTTCAATTTATCTGAACTAAAAACATTTAAATTTAAAGCGTCAGTAGGTTTCGGAGTTTCTGAGTACGATAAAACCAATTGCATTGGAGAACAGTGCACTAACCACCAAATGTATTCGCACTCGCTCTCTCTGTTTGCGAGAGTCCTTGACAGTAGTAATAGAAATGTCGCTAGTAAGTAACAACAGCTGCAGTATTACATTATTTGTGACCGTCGTCAGACTGTGACATTGTTTTCGGGTTTAGTCAAACTCTTCAGCGTAATTTTTAGCCAGTAAATGTATGTGTTTGCTCATGCTTGATTTCATTTCATCCCGATAGACAAACACATCCTGCGCTGAATTTATTATTAGTAAATTGGTACATTTTTATTCTCGTGCGCTGTCATTGAATTGCCTTTTCATTCATTGATGCCGATCAAAGCCTGAATAAACTCTAGCGCTGAATTGCACTACACTATTCCACAGTACTAAATTCAGATAGGCAAGCGCAAACTTAAATTCAATTGTTATGAAGGAGGAAAACAAACACATTAGCCAGAATCATTAGGTATACTGTACTAGGACCAGTTCTGGCCCTAAGGGATCCCAGCTGCACCACTCTCAGTATTCATTGTGGTGCCCGGACAACCCCGGCTTACACGATTCCCCGGTGGACCCTAGTCTGACCGATGGGAACCGCTTAGCTTAGTAGGCCGCCGGCGGGTTTACCAGGGTGTTCGGCCTGGCCCCTATAATGGCCCACGTGTCTAATGGTATGGAGGTCCCCCTGAGGGAGGGTCATCCCCTAAGCCTGCTCACAGGTAATAAGGCTGACCCGTCATTCCCTCGATCCCAATTATTGGGTCCCAAACCACGTTCCAGAGTGGAAGTTTCCTTGGCGGTTAGACCCGTTTTCGCGAGACTTAGATGAGTAGCCGGGGGTCTGTAACCTTAGGTCTTTGAACGACGGGGGCAAAAGTTTTTTATCCTAGTTTCGGACAGGGCATAGCCAACTGGGCCGGGTCGGTGTACGGTATTTGAGGATTATTCCGAATGTGGGGGGAATATTTGTCTTGATACATGAAGAGACCTACGCGCCGAAACAAGTTACGGACGGGGCGGGCGGGTATGCAAGTACAAGCGAAGCTGGCTAAAGCGTGGAGGAAAATTAAGTGGACTGTGGAGGTGAAATTGCGCCGGGCTCGGGTGGGGCCTGAATTTATCTATAAAACAGGGAGGCAACTCTTAGGTGGGTAGCAAGGCTAATGTGGCAGAAAAACGGTAGAGCGGGTGCGAGCAACAGATGGGCGGCGGGCGATAGCGGAACAGGCACTTAGGGCAAGCGGTGTGAAACATACCTTGGAGAGAGCCCTATATTTTGTTGCAGCAGGATGTGTTTTGCATGAATCAACCTACTCCGCCTACCAAAAGAACACGCAAAATTGTTTTACTTATTGGCTTTCCCCTTTTTGCTAAATACAACATAAGTACATGTAGAAACGAACATATCACCCACTTGGGTATATATGAAAAGGCCATTACATTATGTATAAATAAGAACTATGTTGAGCGAGTGCTTCACATGACCAAATCTTGCTCCCCCTTTTTTTTCACAGCCTCCGTTGGATGACGAAATGATTCTTATGAGCTCCAATCTGGGCTCTTTTCGAAACGCGGAACCCACGACCCAAAATTTTACTATCTGAATCTTAAGCTTTATTGTGCTCCTCGTTGAAAACATGCTTAAATGTATCTCTGACTGCCCCTCCCCACAATTTCCTCCGTCGGACGCATCTTTGAAATTTTCCTACGAATTTTCTTTAACTCGAATCTGCTCGACTTAACGAATAAGGCGCGGCCCAGCACTTGTGGGAGCGCGGGGCATCCGTTTGACACCACAGCACCCACAAGGGCTGCCCTTTAGTGCTTAGGCCTACGCGAGAACATTCAGAAAACTCCGCGAGAGGCCGCGGGCGGGCCTCTTCCACGCGTCCGCTATGGTAA
>JASANE010018583.1:0-16182 GCA_030248225.1 Trileptium ribeirensis | reverse complement strand
TAATAGGATCCTCTCAATTTCCTGGGGTCGGACCTGACCCTGAATTTAAAACCCATATTTGTGGGACACCGCCAAAACCCCCCTAATAGGGTCCTAACATTTCCTGGGGTCGGACCAGACCCTGAATTTAAAACCCATATTTGAGGGACACCGCCAAAACCCCCTAATAGGGTCCTCTCATTTTCCAGCCCAAAAAACCCCCTTCGGGTCGGAGCTGACCCTGAATTTAACACCCATATTTGTGACACACCGCCAAAACCCCCTAATAGGGTCCTTTCATTTTCCTGGGGTCGGACCTGACCCTGAATTTAAAACCCATATTTGTGGGACACCGCCAAAACCCCCTAATAGGGCCTTCTCATTTCCTGGGGTCGGACCTGATCCTGAATTTAAAACCCATATTTGCGGGACACCGCCAAAACCCCCTAATAGGGTCCTCTCATTTCCAGGGGTCGGAGCTGACCCTGAATTTAACACCCATATTTGTGACACATCGCCAAAACCCACTAATAGGGTCCTCTCATTTTCCTGGGGTCGGAGTTGACCCTGAATTTAAAACCCATATTTGTGACACACCGCCAAAACCCCTAATAGGGTCCTCTCATTTTCCTGGGGCCGGACCTGACCCTGAATTTAAAACCCATATTTGTGGGACACCGCCAAAACCCCCTAATAGGGTCATCTCATTTTCCTGGGGTCGGAGTTGACCCTGAATTTAAAACCCATATTTGTGACACACCGCCAAAACCCCTAATAGGGTCCTCTCATTTTCCTGGGGTCGGAGCTGACCCTGAATTTAAAACCCATATTTGTGGGACGCTGCCAAAACCCCGTAATAGGGTCCTCTCATTTTCCTGGGGTCGGAGCTGACCCTGAATTTAAAACCCATATTTTTGGGACACCGCCAAAACCCCCTAATAGGGTCCTATCATTTTCCTGGGGTCGGAGCTGACCCTGAATTTAAAACCCATATTTGTGGGACGCTGCCAAAAATCTGGCACCAATAGGATATGAGTTAAGAACTACTTTTACTTAATAACATATGTTAATCGTCAACATCGTTGGTTTATCGCTCCAGTCCTATTTCTCATTATATTATTATTCTTAAATACCCACAGTATTTAAAACAAGAGCAAATAATTAGAGATAGTGCCTAATTGCAAAATTTTCGGGTAAGCGGTTTATAGTTAGTAATCGTCTTAAAACTTTAGAACTAAAACGAAGCTATTTTGATGTCTAAATAGTCTTTGCTTAGAATTAGCCTAATACTTGTATTATTTCTTGAAGCAATTACGGCAAATGATTTTTCTTGGTATATTTATTCAGAATTATTGTACAGGAAAGGGGTTTCGAACAGTGGGTTGTTCCCTGTTCCCCCGTTGCTACCATGCTCATGGATAAATGCCCAAAAATTATTTTATCGTATTTGTAATTTTTAAAATTAGTATCATTATTAATCTTGTAGTTTATGATTTAGTATATTTTCCAATTTATATTTTGCCATCGTCAATCCGAACAGAAATTTTAGTAAACATTATATAAGACAAAGTTTGCAAAAGACTTTTGAGACTAGGTCGTATTCATGTGCTTTGCTATATACGAAGATATTTGTTTTCCATCTCAACCCCTCCATCAGAATGGTTTTTTGAGATTTATCGCATCGCATACCAAATGTTCTTTATAGTATCGACTACCCTCGTCCCAGAGTTCTTTGGCGATTGTCAATACGAGCTCAAAGAATGATCAAAAACATGTGGTAAACAACGTATTCTTTGTAGTATAGCGATGACATTTTGTATATGGTAAATTACATGATTACGGCCGAATGTCATATTCTTCCGCAATATTTCTTAGTTATGGTCGTTGGATTGTAGCAACAATTGATTATGACATTCGGTCGTACTCATCTACTTTACGCCATACTAAGATAAGGTTTTTTCGACTTACACCCCCAAGTATTCTAAGAGGCGTCCCTCCCAACTTTATTCCTGGGGGTATCTTCTACCTTTAGAGCAGACGAACAAACCCACTGCTGTTTCAATAGAAATTGGTGAGAAAGCATACGAGTCTGGCCAAGTGTTCTACAGAATTTTTTATAATCGGTTCTTGACTATAGTAATTCGTCGGCTGTATGTGAGCGCGAGGCGTGGGATATTTCCACAAGTATTCGTTTTAAATCCCAGCTCTCTATCTATTTTTTTATTAATTTGAGCATTTCTTGTCTAGTTTGAACTTTCAGTGAATCTAGGCTAAAATTTAAACTTTCTGTTTTCTCAAATCTTTTATAACTCAACCCGGATCAAATAAAGTTATGTCCCTTGCGGGTGGGAGGGGCTCGTAATGGATCATTCCCTTTAAAACTGAAGTGGAGACAAAAATGTCGCATAAATTATGTGAGAACTATATACATAGAACCCACAGATTTGCAATTTTGTGAGAACTATATACGTAGAACCCACAAATTTGAAATTTTGTGAGAACTATATACGTAGAAACCCACAAATTTGAAATTTTGTGAGAACTATATACATAGAACCCACAAATTTGAAATTTTGTGATAACTATATACATAGAACCTACAGATTTGCAATTTTGTGAGAACTATATACGTAGAACCCACAAATTTGAAATTTTGTGAGAACTATATACATAGAACCCACAAATTTGCAATTTTGTGAGAACTATATACATAGAAGCCACAAATTTGAAATTTGTGAGAACTATATACATAGAAGCCACAAATTTGAAATTTTGTGAGAACTATATACATAGAACCTACAGATTTGCAATTTTGTGAGAACTATATCCATAGAACCCACAGATTTGAAATTTTGTGAGAACTATATACATAGAACCCACCAATTTGAAATTTTGTGAGAACTATATACATAGAACCCACAAATTTGAAATTTTGTCTGCGCTGCTAAATTTGATACACCAGTAATTTTCTGGGCGCTGGTCGTAATCACAGATCACAGTAACCTAGTAATTGGAAAATATGTGGACGATTATAAATTGCACGAACCCAGTAATTTTGGCAGTTACTATCAAGCCATAGTAAACCCAATTTTTGTAAGAATTTATCCGGGTTCTTTTTATTTAAACTCAACCGTCTATGATCGGGCCGTCCTCAGTAAACAAGTTGTTCTACCATAACTTTTTATATAATTTTTCGACACTACAATGGCCTGGCAAGGACCTTATGGGGACCTCGTCTGCACCTGCTCAAAACTGGCCTATAATTCACTTTCAAACACCCATTACAGCTACATTAGCTTTGGTCGAAATTGAATAAACTCCTAAATTGTATATATATATATATGCTGGCGTGTAATTAGCACAGAAAGGCGTAGCAAATTTCGAGGCATAGCTATTTGTCGTGTAACACTTTAATGGAGCTTAGTCCGTTCTATATCGCGTCAAAATTTCTAATTTTCATTGACTTAATTCTTAGAAATCATTGAAAACCTAATTAACGCCTCTGTGAAGTGTCTAGTAGATGGCAGTTTTTCATAAAACGTATTTCTGTCATTTTTTGACGTGTATTTAGTCTAAAGAATGCACTGTTGCACTATAAGTTTTGTC
Organism: Trileptium ribeirensis; assembly: GCA_030248225.1. Classification (NCBI taxonomy): domain Eukaryota; kingdom Metazoa; phylum Nematoda; class Enoplea; order Enoplida; family Thoracostomopsidae; genus Trileptium; species Trileptium ribeirensis. Next base: position 12,597 of record JASANE010018583.1, on the reverse strand, counting down.
ATGGTTCCATGAATTAAGGATTCACGCCCTACATATATTTTCTTTTCAACAAAGAACTTTCCAATTAGTACCATTGAAATTTAAATTATTATTGCACAAATATATAAACGTTCAAGACTAAGACTCTTAAGTGCTCAATTGAGATCAAGATGTCTACCGCCTTAGTCCATGACGAGACAGCAGCTCTTAGCTTCCGTCTGTTTCCTGTTAACAAGGATCTCAGGATCCGTGGTCTTAGGTAGTGCCATCGTTATATTGCGTTTACGGCGAAGAAATTACAAGAGTCCATGTTTCACTGAACTGACTATTGGATCGGTCGAAATTGTTCGGAAACTATTATATAACTCTTGTATAAAGCCATACGTGGTCATAGCGGAGAGAACAACCATTATATTATATACTTATTATACCATCTCCCCTGAGGCTCGCTCTTATGTCCCTCCGACATCTGGGATGTACCCTGATTTCTATTAAGACTCCGCACCGTGCCTACACCATTCCCCATCGGGCAAAACTAGGCAAAAATTGGGCGAAAAATCACAACTATTGCGGGGAATTGCTAAAATTGGCAAAAATCGGGGAAAAGCGGCAAAAATTAAAAATATTGAGTTTCAAAAAATTGGGAAAATTTCTCTCCCTAACGACCCCCCTCCACACGCCGACCGGATGATTCCCTCTAGGGAAGCCCAAGGCTTCCCCTACTCCCCTGAAGCATCCACTGCCTCCCGTGAGACTTTGGGACGTCGTGCATGAATGTATATAGTTATTTCAATTTTCTTAATCGCTGTTGTGAGTATATGTCGACCATTTTCGCAATATTATTTATTGATAAACATATCTGTACATTCGACTGTTAATAATTGACGCAAAACTTCAATTACTTCAAACCAGGTTACCCTAGCCAAAAGCTTAATCGTTTGGTTTCAACCCAGAACCTGTCTTGTTGTATGGTGGTCAAATATAGGAAAAATTTTCTGCTCGATTTAGCTTTATATCCAATTATAGTGCAGATACACCGATAAATAAATAAATATGACCAATCTCATACCTAATTCTATAAGGTAAACAAGAACGTTCATGACCGAACCTCGTCTTGGGTTGTCGCGGATTTTCATTTTTGAGGTGCCTTTACGGCATCAAATCCCGCTATGACGTTCGAAAACCCCTTCACAACATTCAGCGCCCCTCCGGATCACCTTTGGGGAGGACGGTACTGGGAATGCTAACGGCCGTCCCACGGCGTAGGCTGAACAGTCGGTTCTTTTCGAATCTTTACTGCCCAGGATATGCTTGGGATGACTCCACGTCTGAGCCGCGCCGAGTCTAAGGTCTCCTCCTACACAGTATTCGAGTGCTTTTTTCTTATGAGGAATGAGTCATAGCAGCTTGTAGTGTTCGCGATTTACATCAACTTCAGGTAAGCAATATATATATGCTTATAATTGCTCCTTCAGCAGGGTTTCCTAAGAAAATTGATGCCCTTAAAGTATCTTATACATCGATTATTCTGCGGTATTAGACCAGTAATGTGACCCGGGATTTCGATTCTCGCCGCACACTCCGTAAAGGAACTCGGTTCTGATATCAAAATTGAAAAATTTAAATATACGGCGAGAGAGTTAATATTTGGATGTTTCGGATCATTAAGCAATGGCCCTACGAATCAATAAAATTCTTTACCGTTGAGGAAAAGCGGAAATCAGTTAACGTGACAACCAAGGACCGATCGTTTAGGAGTCAAACTTCAATCGAAACAGCCTTTGACGCATTAAATGTATTTGCTAACAATTGTTATAATATCTTGTGTATCAGCATGTTTATTTGTCTTAAGACACCATTTAGACATTTCACTCGTCTGATGTCACGGTAATATTTACCTTTGATCGGTCGGTATCTTTTGAAAGGCGCTTTACTCGAGGTCAAAACCAGGACCCACTCTAATTATATATATATATATACTTAATATCTCAATTTATCTAGCAACAGCTGGCTTGTCATATATTATCCTTAACTCTATTTTTATAAAAAATGTCATTTGTGCGGAGTCGGAGAAGAAAATTCGAAAACGACGTTACAGCTCGATGGCTGTGACAAAATTTAACTACAATGTATATTTATATAGGTCTTCGAGAACAAGTTAAAAATCCTTGAAATCAAATATAAAAAATTGAAACCTGGTTGTTTCTTAGGCTCATGTGACTCGGCTGTTGAATATTGAATATGTCGCCTAGATTTGTCTCAGAGCAATGCTCTAAATATTTCCCATTGTCCAAGGACGCAAGGAAATGCTTGGAAACTTCTCACCAGTATATGTCAGTTGGGGTTTCGGAGCATATGAGTTCCATCAAGCACAATCTGGCACTCATGGCTACGTCAAAGCCTACTTTCTTGTTTTATATAACTGAGTGCCAACCGGTTTCTAGTTATCGGGAAAATTTTCGCACGTAACGTCGTGATAGTAGGAAAGTTTCCGCCAAAGCCTGGGAGGTATGCTCATTAGACATGATAATGCTTGGCCTCAGAGAGTCAATGTCAGTGAAACCGCTAATTGCTGTGAATGGATACTTACCTTTCTGCACATTGTTTTAGAATTATTTCAATAGAAGATAATAGTTATAAGCCTTAAGTCTGCAAAGGTCCATCTTCTTAGTAGCGTAGATGATTCCGGATGGGTTGTTGCAATGTGCCGCGGGATGCATATGGCTCAGTGGATCTCGATGCCTTGCCGCCGTAACATAGTTACCCCCTTATAGAAACCTATGCCATAGTCCTGAGCAAATGTTAGCATCACTCGCACTCGGTACTCGCTTGCATTTGACATCCCAGATTTCAAGCGATTTCTTCTCGTAACACACTCGCGATTCTCCTAATATTTCGTTCGGCACAAATGACTCGCAACAAATTCAGTAGCATGCTATTTGCTCGACGCACCAATATTTCGGCCTAATTATCACCTGTAAAGCTGTTCAGAAACAGATATTTATATTGAAATCATTGCTGAAATTCATTTTTAGGATAAGTATCGTTCGGCACAAATGACTCGCAACAAATTCAGTAGCATACTATTTGCTCGACGCACCAATATTTCAGCCTAATTATCACCTGTAAAGCTGTTCGGAAACAGATATTTATATAGAAATCATTGCTGAAATTCATTTGTAGGATAAGTATCTTAAACAACAAATCAGATTATGCGATTAGTTTGAACCCCGTGGCGCAGTGAATAGAAAAACCATAATAAAACTTTGCTAGAAAATGAGACTACAAGTCCTCGAGCGGTTATGAAGACGATGATTACAACTGAATGTCTCGTAGTCCTGGCGAAGCTCCAGCTTAAATACAATTCTGTCCATGCAAATGAAGCCAAAGCCGTTTACTTTGAAAATATTTATTCATCCATCACTTCATAAAAATCATCATTAATATGCGCCACTGAAGTTGTCGTTGTCGCAGCAAATTTAAATAAAAATATCTATTTTCTTAGCAAATTACACATTGCATTTCACTCCCAGTCCTACTCTTAATATGCTCTAGTTTTACTCAAATATTCTACACAGCCGATGGTTTTTGAGTAATTAAAATTTTTTGAGCAGTATAAATCAAAATTTTTCACAATTCAGCCAGCCATTGATATATTGAACGTTTTCATATGGCTCTCATACCGTTTTTATTTCCAAAAGTAGGTTTCCAAAGACTTTTTAATTTTTGATAAATTGAATTTTAAGCCTTCCATCCGGTTTGGCACAACTAGCACCATTCTCGTTGGGATTTGGTCCGGTCATTTTGTAAAGGCGCAAGGCTTTTGAATTTTTAAAAAAAATAATTTGAACGTGTTTTCCGGAACACGAGTACCCAGATGCTAAAATATGTACGTTCTCACTATGTGTCCTTACGGCTAAGGGTTATTCTATTCTTGAAAGTGGATCCCTTCAAGCCATATTCCCCTCCCCGACGCTGCACACCCTAATCACCCCGTCTTAAAATGAGCGCGCAAACCTTGCCATAATTTCCAAAGATTGCGCATTTGGCAAAAATTTAGAAAAATTTTAGTGAAATTGTGAAAATTATGAGTTTCTTAAAAATTCTATAATTTAGCCTCTCCCCTGACCAGCCGGAATCATCACCCCCTCCCGGGCGTACAGGGCTTGGACACTTATGACGCAATGTAAACCTAAACGATGGCTCCAATTACTGAACCCATCACAACATACTTGGCCACCTGAGCTGTTAACCACATCCAATATCGTACCATGCGTCAGAAAAAAAAACTTAGATAACTGAAATCACAGCAGAAATTTCGATCCGAAAACATGTGTAGATTTATTTACCGCTCTTTAATGCTCTATTGTTGCGATTAAGCTTGAGAAGGAACTGTTTTCATGTCAAAATTCGGTCTCATCAAAATATTTTCAGTTTTAGTAAAAGCGGATGTGCTAAGCGGACCTTTGTGCTTTCACACACGGTATGCTTTAGTGCAGTTTGAGGCTTAATAATTATGTCAAATCAGCGACTGATATTTATTCCGAGCGTTCGTGCGAACCGTCATCAACCCAAATTATGAGTGAAGATGTACCTAAGTTTATCAATTTTACAATTTCTATCACTTATTAACTAAAAATGCAGTCATATTTTTATAAAGAGCCAATTTCATAAATTTCTTATTTAGATTAATGTAAATCTTTTTTTGGATTTTAGACATTTTTCCACATTTCATAGCAACACTTACCTCATTCTCAGCACGACACTTGGACGAAAGAGCCTATAAGATAAAGAAAATTTTTGCGGCATTAGAATGTGATATGATTTATAGGCGGCATTATGTATACATATATATTGATATATTTACATATATATGTATATATATAGATATATAATATATACATGGTGACCGCCTCCGGGAAAATCCGTAAAAATGGAAAATCTCCGGGAAACTCCAGGAATTCTCACCAAAACGGCCAAAATCCGAGAATTCCGCTTGCGACCTCCACGAAATTGTATCGAACTATTGAGATAAAGTTATGCTTGGCTGTGTGAATTTACCGCTGCATGTGTCCAAAAAATTTTTTGAACTTCAGGATTTTTGCATAATAGCAATCAGCACAGTTTGCTCTGTGTTTGTGCAAAACTGCAGTATAGCGTACGCTCTTAGCCATGTTGCCATTTTGCTTAAAAGCTTTTGGAGTTGCCGCAACAGTGCAGTATAGTAATGGGGAATGCCCTGCATCTGATAAAAAATCAGGGTGCCATGTCCGTATGCAAGACGTTTAACGAGGCTTTCAGTTGTAAGGCACACCGCAAAACTAGTGTGTTATTGCTGGCACAACGACCGCTAGAAGCGGGATCAATGGACAACACTTAGGCCCAAAAGATCGTGATGGTCAGCCACTGTTAAAAATGGAAAACTGATTGAGTCGGTTTGGGCGTCGCTTGCCTCCGGAGGCTCAATAGTATCTTTCAGTTATGCCTAGTGAGCAAGCATTGCATTTTTAAATTGTTTTTACACACGTTTAAATATATAAGGGTGTACGCGCATTTTAAGGAGTAATGTTTACGGATTTAAATATATATTTGCTTGCTTAAACGGTCCGTGTCTCAGCCTTGGCTATCATTGAATCTCCTGGATAATAAGCCAAAATCTCCGCGAAGCTCTGGTAAAATTGCGATCGAAAACGCGCGGGCACCCTGTATATTCAATATAGCTAACCTGACCTAGCTTTTGATACCATGCTCCATACCTTCAATGCTATATATAGTTGCAGCGAACAAAAAATAGCATTACGTCATAGTTCTTTCAACTTTGGAAAGACGGCATTATATACATGTATATGTCGATATATATATATGTATATGTATATACACTCATATATAATATATATCAATATATCTAATGCGACAGCAAACTTAACCCACGCCCATTAACAATCCTATTTCGGTTAAAAATCTGTTTCCGAACGTTTTTTGGGAAACCGTAATCCGGCGCAAAACTGTTCGCGAACGCAGAGCTATGGGATAGGAATCAGGCAAATAGTGTTTCAAAATTTGGTTATCAAATAAATGCTAATTTTATATATAACTGTCTAGAAGAGATACGATAATGAATATTACCACCGAATCACAATGTAGCAATAATGGTCTAGTATTAAATGTGATGAGTCTTTTACGGAATCCGAAATACGTTGATAAATTTGGTAAGACGCGTCGAAATATTTAAATGTAATTAGAGTAAGAGGTTTAGATCAAAGTGTGGCTCTGATTTTGATCAAAATTTGACTGTCATTTGTAATGGAAAAATATGACAAATCGCAATGCTTCAAAAGCTATTTATTCCGATGTTTTGCTAAAATTTGACTGTCATTTGTGATGGAAAAATATGACAAATCGCAATGCTTCAAAAGCTATTATTCCGATGTTTTGCTAAAATTTGACTGTTATTTGTAATGGAAAAATATGACAAATCGCAATGCTTCAAAAGCTATTTATTCCGATGTTTTGCTAAAATTTGACTGTTATTTGTAATGGAAAAATATGACAAATCGCAATGCTTCAAAAGCCATTTATTCCGATGTTTTGCTAAAATTTGACTGTCATTTGTAATGGAAAAATATGATAAATCGCAATGCTTCAAAAGCTATTTATTCCGATGTTTTGCTAAAATTTGACTGTTATTTGTAATGGAAAAATATGACAAATCGCAATGCTTCAAAAGCTATTTATTCCGATGTTTTGCTAAAATTTGACTGTCATTTGTAATGGAAAAATATGACAAATCGCAATGCTTCAAAAGCTATTTATTCCGATGTTTTGCTAAAATTTGACTGTTATTTGTAATGGAAAAATATGACAAATCGCAATGCTTCAAAAGCTATTTATTCCGATGTTTTGCTAAAATTTGACTGTCATTTGTAATGGAAAAATATGATAAATCGCAATGCTTCAAAAGCTATTTATTCCGATGTTTTGCTAAAATTTGACTGTTATTTGTAATGGAAAAATATGACAAATCGCAATGCTTCAAAAGCTATTATTCCGATGTTTTGCTAAAATTTGACTGTTATTTGTAATGGAAAAATATGACAAATCGCAATGCTTCAAAAGCTATTTATTCCGATGTTTTGCTAAAATTTGACTGTTATTTGTAATGGAAAAATATGACAAATCGCAATGCTTCAAAAGCTATTTATTCCGATGTTTTGCTAAAATTTGACTGTCATTTGTAATGGAAAAATATGATAAATCGCAATGCTTCAAAAGCTATTTATTCCGATGTTTTGCTAAAATTTGACTGTTATTTGTAATGGAAAAATATGACAAATCGCAATGCTTCAAAAGCTATTTATTCCGATGTTTTGCTAAAGTATTTAGCTCAAAAATTTCCAAGAATTGCTCTTTATACTTGTGACTAACTAAAGCTAACATTACAGCTTAATAATTCTGTCATTTTTAGGGACCGTACCTTATATAATTCGAAAAATATGGGTTAGTGCGGATACAGCTTATCAGAAGGTAGTGAAACGTAGTGGAGTTTGTGTGTTGCAGAGGTGAAATCTTTTAAATGCCATCTGTGTGTATGTGTGTGACCGGCCATAAGTCGAGAACGCCTTAACCGATTTTCATGACCTTGGGCTCATTCCAACCGGCATAGTCGATTTACCATGTACATCCCCGAGCGTTTTTTTGATTTGGGGTCTGGTTCCGGGGTAAGGGGTCAAAATGTGGGTTTTTTGCCCAATTTTTTCCTATTTTAGTACCCTTCTCGGAAGCAAGGTTATTTTTACCTTAATATTCTAATTTATTGCTCTGGTTGGTTTTATTTCATGGTAAAATGATAAATTCCGATGCCCCTGTTGTTTTTCGCTTAAGGCTCCGGTTTTGGAGTTATGGGGTTTGAGGTGTGGCACCCTCATGGTTCCTCGTCCCAAAATTAGAAATTTTGTTCTGACGTCCTGGGCGGCTGAAAACTTTGACTTGGGCGTTTTCGGACATGGGAAACTCATTGCCGGTATTGGTTTTACTCTGCGACCCATGGTTCCATGGGTACGGGGTATGGCGCCCCATCGAGAACGGTAATGCATTTCACTTCCGCCACTAAAAGTTACATTCATCAAACTTGTCTTATAAACTACATTCTATTTCTGCATGGTCTGACTGATTTTAGAACCATTGGTTTTCATTTTAATTTTGCAGAAAAAATTCGTCAACGATATGCCGATATCACCCGAATACAAAGCATCGATCATACCGCTGCCTCGTCTCTGCCGCCGCCCGAAACGATTATTATAGGGTCCGACTACGAACTGGGCATTGTCACAATTGAACGTCCCCCAGCTCAACCTTCCGAAAACGCCGATGACGGAGCAGCACCGGGGAAACCACTGGATTTGGGTCTTTCGCTAGGTAAGTTTTTTGGTAAACTAGGCGATTAACGAAAATATATTGTTTTTGAAACAGCAGTGGGTGTATATACAGTTACTGACTAGGTAGTATTTTTAAGATGTGTGAAAAACTAGTCACTTGCTATTGTAGACGTTGCGTTTTAGTCAAAAGCCAAGCAGTAGAACCTGAGAACGAATAAAATTATTAATAATTATTAATAATAATTACTGATAATTATATATAATTTTAATTGAAGGCATCAGCTATTTGAAAAACTGGAATGCTTAATCTGCTCTGATATGTTTCTTACATTCTTGTAGAGGCTGATTCAAGATTTCAATATATGATACGATTGACGCTACGATAGCTTAATGCGTTTAAGGAAATGAGTTTTTGTCTATCAGTAATTCCTCAAACATCCTGGGATCAATCATTTTGTTCAGAAACGGTTTTTGTGTCAATAGTTTCTTTTCTTTAAACTATTGGTGGCCATATTCCCGTATAAGAAAATATCTCAGCAGTTAACTATTTTGATTAGATCTTTTTCAAAAAGATTTTTGCAGGAATGAGATACTGCATCAAATATAGTTTGACTGATGCAACCAAACAAATTTCGCTCTCTGCAATATGCTGAAACGTTTTACCCTGATAGTACCCACGTTTCGGAAAAGTTGTGTTTCCTAACCATCTCTTGACAATTTCACATTCGTCTTGTTGTTTCTTAAATCCTTCAAATTTCGTTTTTCAATAAAAAACGTTTTCTAAATTCTGGATGTGTAGTTTCTCAAACTGTTATCTTCTAAGCTAGTATCGAGTGAATTGTAGGATTTTTATCGGCGAAACGCATTTTCAGAGCTTGATTTTTTAAGTAAGAGACAACTATTTTTTTCCGATTTTGCCCATGACCATTATGATATATAAAAGCTCATAATCGCGCTCACTTCTGATTCATCCTAGTGTCTGTCCAGCGGCCATGTTGGGTTTCCCTGTCATGGTGCGCACTGTTTGGCAAGCCCTCTTCCATTTTCTTCGACTCTGGGCATCCTCCGGTTTGAGCCGAAAACCGTGCATTGTTTTTTAATGCAGTCCATTCAACGTGATTACTATAGTATCCTGGTGTGTGTCTAGCGGCCATATTGGGCTTCCATCTCGAACCGTCTCGTGGTCTGCACTGTTTGGCAAGCCCTCTTCCATTTTCTTCTACTCTGGGCATCCGCCGGTTTGAGCCGAAAAGCGTGCATTGTTTTTTAATGCAGTCCATTCAACGTGATTACTATAGTATCCTGGTGTGTGTCTAGCGGCCATATTGGGCTTCCATCTCGAACCGTCTCGTGGTCTGCACTGTTCGGCAAACCCTCTTCCATTTTCTTCGACTCTGGGCATCCTCCGGTTTGAGCCGAAAACCGTGCATTGTTTTCTTTCATGTAGTCCATTCAACGTGATTACTATAGTATCCTGGTGTGTGTCTAGCGGCCATATTGGGCTTCCATCTCGAACCGTCTCGTGGTCTGCACTGTTTGGCAAGCCCTCTTCCATTTTCTTCTACTCTGGGCATCCTCCGGTTTGAGCCGAAAACCGTGCATTGTTTTTTAATGCAGTCCATTCAACGTGATTACTATAGTATCCTGGTGTGTGTCTAGCGGCCATATTGGGCTTCCATCTCGAACCGTCTCGTGGTCCGCACTGTTTGGCAAGCCCTCTTCCATTTTCTTCGACTCTGGGCATCCTCCGGTTTGAGCCGAAAAGCGTGCATTCTTTTCTTTCATGTATTCCATTCAACGTGATAATATAGTATCCTAGTGTGTGTCTAGTGGCCAAATTGGGCTCCCATCACACACCGTCTCGTTGCTCGCTGTTCGGCAAACCCTCTTCCATTTTCTTCGACTCTGGGCATCCTCCGGTTTGAGCCGAAAACCGTGCATTGTTTTCTTTCATGTAGTCCATTCAACGTGATAATACAGTATCCTAGTGTGTGTCTAGCGGCCATATTGGGCTCCATCTCGCACCGTCTGGTGGTTCGCTGTTCGGCAAGCCCTCTTTCATTTTCTTCGACTCTGGGCATCTACCGGTTTGAGCCGAAAACCGTGCATTGTTTTCCTTCATGTAGTCCATTCAACGTGATTGCTATAGTATCCTAGTATGTGTCTAACGGCCATATTGGGCTCCCATATCGCACCGTCTCGTGGGCCGCTGTTCGGCAAACCCTCTTCCATTTTCTTCGACTCTGGGCATCCTCCGATTTGAGCCGAAAACCGTGCATTGTTTTCTTTCATGTAGTCCATTCAACGTGATTACTATTAGTATCCTAGTGTGTGTCCAGCGGCCATATTGGGCTTCCATCTCGCGCCGTCTTGTGGTCCGCACTGTTCGGCAAGCCCTCTTCCATTTTCTTCTACTCTGGGCAGCCTTCGGTTTGAGCCGAAAACCGTGCATTGTTTTCTTTCATGTAGTCTATTCAACGTGATTACTATTGTATCCTAGTGTGTGTCTAACGGCCATATTGGGCTCCCATCTCGCACCGTCTCGTGGTCTGCTGTTCGGCAAACCCTCTTCCATTTTACTCGACTCAGGGCAGCCTTCGGTTTGAGCCGAAAACCGTGCATTGTTTTCTTTCATGTAGTCCATTCAACGTCATAATATAGTATCCTAGTGTGGGTCTAGCGGCCATATTGGGCTCCCATCTCGCACCGTCTGGTGGTTCGCTGTTCGGCAAGCCCTCTTTCATTTTCTTCGACACTGGGCATCCACCGGTTTGAGCCGCAAACCGTGCATTGTTTTCTTTCATGTAGTCCATTCTACGTGATAATACAGTATCCTAGTGTGTGTCTAGCGGCCATATTGGGCTTCCATCCGGACCGTCTCGGCCGCTGTTCTGTCTTGTGTTCCGTGCATTGTTTTCTTTCATGTAGTCCATTCAACTGATTTTTTGTTCCTCTTGTGTGTCCCGGCCATTCGCTTCCATCTCGCACCGTCTCTGGTCCGCCTGTTCGCACAGCCCTCTCCCATTTTATTCGACTCTGGGCATCTACCGGTTTGAGCCGAAAACCGTGCATTGTTTTCTTTCATGTAGTCCATTCAACGTGATAATATAGTATCCTAGTGTGTGTCTAGCGGCCATATTGGGCTCCCATCTCGCACCGTCTCGTAGTCCGCTGTTCGGCAAGCCCTCTCCCATTTTACTCGACTCTGGGCAGCCTTCGGTTTGAGCCGAAAGCCGTGCATTGTTTTCTTTCATGTAGTCCATTCAACGTGATAATATAGTATCCTAGTGTGTGTCTAGCGGCCATATTGGGCTCCCATGTCGCACCGTCTGGTGGTTCGCTGTCCGGCAAGCCCTCTTTCATTTTCTTCGACTCTGGGCATCTACCGGTTTGAGTCGAAAACCGTGCATTGTTTTCTTTCATGTAGTCCATTCAACGTGATAATATAGTATCCTAGTGTGTGTCTAGCGGCCATATTGGGCTTCCATCTCGCGCCGTCTTGTGGTCCGCTGTTCGGCAAACCCTCTTCCATTTTACTCAAACTCTGAGCAGCCTTCGGTTTGAGCCGAAAACCGTGCATTGTTTTCTTTCATGTAGTCCATTCAACGTGATAATATAGTATCCTAGTGTGTGTCTAGCGGCCATATTGGGCTCCCATCTCGCACCGTCTCGTGGTCCGCTGTTCAGCAAGCCCTCTCCCATTTTACTCGACTCTGGGCAGCCTTCGGTTTGAGCCGAAAACCGTGAATTATTTTCTTTCATGTAATCCATTCAACGTGATAATATAGTATCCTAGTGTGTGTCTAGCGGCCATATTGGGCTCCCATCTCGCACCGTCTCGTAGTCCGCTGTTCGGCAAGCCCTCTCCCATTTTACTCGACTCTGGGCAGCCTTCGGTTTGAGCCGAAAACCGTGCATTGTTTTCTTTCATGTAGTCCATTCAACGTGACAATATAGTATCCTAGTGTGTGTCTAGCGGCCATATTGGGCTCCCATCTCGCACCGTCTCATGGTCCGCTGTTCAGCAAGCCCTCTCCCATTTTACTCGACTCTGGGCAGCCTTCGGTTTGAGCCGAAAACCGTGCATTGTTTTCTTTCATGTAGTCTATTCAACGTGACAATATAGTATCCTAGTGTGTGTCCAGCGGCCATATTGGGCTTCCATCTCGCACCGTCTGGTGGTTCGCTGTTCGGCAAGCCCTCTTTCCATTTTCCTCGACTCTGGGCAGCCTTCGGTTTGAGT
>JASANE010018582.1:0-28389 GCA_030248225.1 Trileptium ribeirensis | reverse complement strand
AATCAAAAATATTACCCTTGGATGACATATGTGGTATTCCATTTAAACATGGATGCTGAGCGAAGAAAGCAATATTTAATGGTAAGAATTTACGCACCAGATGGAGAATACGTTTTTAATGATGTACAGGGCGTTAACGCCGGTGGGGTAAAAAGAAATGCACTTATAATAGGTTCCCAAAAAGCAGAATTGTACTTTCCGGTAGTGGCCGACGCTAATTTGAATCCTAAATATTTGCCAGCTGGATCAAGGTTAGAATTTGAGTTTGTGAGGAGCCCAACAAATCTTGTATTGATTCACAGTGGCAAAATGAAATTCAAAACCCAAATAAACAACTTTAAGTTGTACGTGTCCAAGGTAAAATTGACCAAGCAAGCTATAGAACTACAAAATAATATTTTGAGTACAACTGGTGCGCACTATTATGGGATACGATATAAAACACACACACTATCTGTAAACAAGGGATTGTAAAACACAGTGGCAAAATGAAATTCAAAACCCAAATAAACAACTTTAAGTTGTACGTGTCCAAGGTAAAATTGACCAAGCAAGCTATAGAACTACAAAATAAGATTTTGAGTACAACTGGTGCGCACTATTATGGGATACGATATAAAACACACACACTATCTGTAAATAAGGGATTGCAGAATGTAGATAGGATGGTATTTGAAGGTTCGATGCCACGTCAAATTTATGTTTGGGGTGTAAGTCAAGCAGCTTATACCGGGGCAGCAACAAAAAATTTATTCCAATTTTCACTTCCAGATATGGATCGCTTTACAATATTTATGAACGATGATAGTTATCCCTGTAACGTTGCGTTACCGTGTAAATCACAAAACAATTTACGCTGGTTTAACTTTACTCTAGACGGCTTGAACAATAAAACACAAAATCTAGGACTAACAAGAAGCGGATTTTTGCCTGGGGCTGGATACAAAATATTTTGCACAGATCTAAGCAGAGATCATAGCAGTGACTGTAATTACTTGAGCAATCCCGAAAACGGTCAGGTTAAAGTGTGTATAGACTTTTCTAGTGAGCTCGTAAACGCAGTCGTAATTTTCGCTATGGGTGAGTTTTCTGCAGAGTTACAAATTAATGCAAACAGTGAAGTCTTTTGGAACAAAAACCCTTAAAAATGACTAAAACCCATAAACTAGAGAAAACAGATCATGGATAAAGGTATTTTTCCATTTATTATTTTGTTTATTTCATTTGTTGTTGAAGGTATAATTTTGATTTATGTGGGGTTATAGTGTCATTGTGAAGAGAGTTGTATCGACACTCGACTCACGGAAAGCAAGCAACGATGGAATGATGGTAACTTGTATCAAATTCAGTGGATAAATCAAAACACCCGTGACCTGGAATTCAACTTGATTATGAAACCTCCTGCAAGCGTTATGTGGAGTGAAAAAATGGTATATTTTTCGACACATTTCAAACACGGTTCATCAATATTCCAATTACATATCGCCACGGAACGTTATTCATCTCTACAGCGAACAAATGCCGAGGATATGCATTTGAAAATTGCAATGCGGGGGCCAAATTTTTATCCGAACTTGCGAAGTTTAATCTGACCCGAATGCTGGAGGAAAACTATATAAACGTAAAAATCCATCGTGCAATAATTTAGTTGACGATGAAGAAAACGGTGCAGCAACAACATCTGAAAGAGCAAATCGCGTATTAGAGAGCGAAGGTTGAAGAATACCGTCAAAACTGTGGAATAACTGGCGAATACATCGACGGTATGTCCGAAAGCGAATATGAACTGAAAGGCTGCCTTAAGCGAAGATCCGAAATGACAGACGCAGTAAAGTACATTGAAGGTAAAATGAAGTGCGGGTATTCATTTAATGATAGCTTATTTGCATTTGCCATGATTAATCCACATTTCTGTTCTTTGTATAATCATGACATTATTGAACTGTTTGTAAATAAATAATTGTAAAAAACGTAATGGTAGCCTAGCCATCTGATGAGACTTTTGGCAAAGTCGAAACGTTTTTTGCAATACACTTCAAGGTTAATCAACACTGGTAAATTAATATTTCAAACTATACAACTGTGTAAATACGACACAGATGTTATACCGTAAATAGCTGAAACATACTGAGTATGCACAAGAGGGATTTTCATGCTTAATATGTTCCAGTTTTGACATATGTTAACTTAGCATGAAACGTTAAGCTTATGAATACCCCACTATCCTGAACACATCAACAGGAACCCCGCAAAAAGTATAGACAACCCACTTCGTTAACCACATATTTGCTGGCTCACACCCCACAAGTCAAGAGAAGTTTTAGATTTGTCTTGCAGATACCACACAAGTGAAGATAAGTTTTACATTTATCCTACAGATACCCCACAACTCAAGAGAAGTTTCATTTGTCCTGCAGAATACCCCACAAGTGAAGACAAATTTTTAATTCATCCTGCAGATACCCCACAAGTTTTATACTTAGCCTATACATACCCCACAACTCAAAAGAAGTTTAACGTTTAACCTGCAGATACCCCACAATCGGTATTTGATTTCGTCCCTCCGAGGTTTTTGTAAAATGACATTGACGAACAAACATAAAAGGCGTGCAACTGTTTCAAGAATCACCACTTCAAAATGTTTATTGCTCCACATGTTTTTGAGCGACATGGTAAAACATATCTGTTGTTTCTACATCGTTTTTCTACGGTTCAAATAAGCATGTGCGACGTCTAATCGTGGAAACGGTTAATGATCCAGATACGAAGTTTATAATCAATCACAAAATCATCCTAGTAGAACGCGAATTCGATTACGTCGTTGGTGAATCCCGTGAGCGAGGTCGCACCAATCGGGTCAGGGTCATATTCGACGAACGACGGTGTGTGGTCGTGACGGCGTATCCAATATAAAAGGTGAGCAGCTCAGCAATTTTCATCAGTTTCATTTTCAAGTTTCTTTTCACGTTTTCTCTACGGTATGGCTGCTGTTTTTGACGCTGTAGAAGACCAAATGATTTCTCATTTTGAGGCATCGGACAAGTGTCAATGTCTGACGAATTACATCGTCGAACATATGGACGCGAGTCAGGCCGACAAAGAAGCGGAATTTTACCGCATTCTCACCGGATTTATCGGTGTCGACATTACGATTATCAAGCAACTCGTGCTCGAACGTGTTCAACCTGCTCCTGCCGTCCAAAACAATGTAAGTATACCTCTATTTTATAAATTAACACTCAGAATTAGCCTCCTTTGCTTTCTTGAATTATCGCTTCTTCTTACTCCTTAGCAACGGTAATTTTATATTTATTCCATTTAGGAGCAACCGGCTGCAATCAAGGAAGTCGTCATCGTAGACGATGACGACGTGGAGCGAGTCGCTGTTCACTTGGGCGAGAAATACACCGACGGGTGCGACGCCTGGTACTACGACCAGCCGGGCCAAGGTGGACATATGCGGGTTGGCGGTTGCATGTATGAAGAGAATTACAGCGAATATGAAATTCGTAAAGCTTGTACCATATTAGACATTCCTTTTTGTATAGAATTATATAATGCTGTGCATGCTCGTGTATATAGTAATTTGTAAATGTATTGTATATATTGTGTAATGTTAGTATAAAAAAATAAAACAAAAAAGAAAATTGCTGCTTTTGTTAAAATTAAAAAACTTTAATTAAATTTTACTTTTTCAAGATCAAAAATCGTAACCCCACAAAAAATTTTAATTATATATTTTTCTAGGTCAACCCCACACCCCACCACATTTTGTGGGGGGGTGGCGTAACAGCAGCTTTTTTGATCTACTAACTATTCAATTAAAATTCTCTCTGGCTACGGGCATATGTTATCAAGTGCGCCCTGCTGCTTCTACGAAGGAGATTTGGTTGGATTTCACAGCATGAATTGCACAACCGTATGGTCCTGTAATCCTTCTTCGTACTGTTTATAAATATCGCATAGCGGCATGCGCGCAGCTAAACGGATTTTTTGCGATCGTTTGGAGACACAGGCAGTCAACTCTGATGTTTGTCACTGGAATATGATAGGCGAACGTTGTCAGCGAAACAAAATTAGACGGCGCGTTAAATCCACACTAGTAGTGAAACCTCCAGATCGTCGCTTTGCGCAGATTCGTACTTGAAATTGTTGCCACTTTGTCGCTGTCACAAGAATAGTATTAGATTCTCACAATAGTGGACAGAGTAAAGTTGACATGGACCCATGTATGGATATGCACTATCGCAATAGGTAGGACACTAGTTTCAGGATATATTGCTAGGTGCGGCGTACAGTCAGTGGTTGTACCTCAGATAGTGGAAAGCTGTTCAATTTACAACTTTTTCGGCAATAACACTTTGACGTTTGTCAGCTATGGCAAACAACACCATTTAGCCATACTGCCAACGTTACGATAGGGTAGCTACCGACTCAAAACTGCAATGAAAAGTTCAAAATATTAGCCTTGTTGACTGAAGTCTTGCTACTGGTACTACTTGGTCTCTATTGTGTAGTTAAACACTAACTGAGTTGCTCTGCCCCTAGTTGGCTTAGCACGTTTGCCTTCGTATTCTGGGTCATTTCTTTCAGATGACGATACTTTGGAGGTTGATGCGTTACAATTTGTGAAGCAGTTTCAACAAACATTGACGACACTTCCCCCAACACTAACACGAGCTCCTCAATGACCAACATATATGCCAAGTGAGCGTGAAAAGTCCATACACGTGTTTGTTCGCCACGATGCAGTTCGTAATTCATTATAGTCACTGTAAATATCTGTTGGAGGTGCCAACAAACGTTCAGACAAATCGGTTCCAGTAGATATAAAATGGCGGTTTTGCGCCCCCCACACAAGTGGGGGAGATACGTCCCCACACAAGTGTGGTGGTTGATTAATGACCCCCACAGGCATATATATATAATATACTCAATAACCACATGTGGGGTATATATTTCGGTTGTGACATATTCTTAAAGATGTTTATAACCCCACATATATTTGAAAAACATGGTTCATCAGGGGCTGGATCATATTTTTATATGGATCATATGTGGGGTTGATATATGGCTTGTGTGGGGTAAATATCGCTGTTGTGGGGTATGTGGAGGTGACATATGATGCTGTTTTGACATTGGTTATTTAATCAAGACTCCACTGGTTTTGGATTCACTTTCAAGTTTGTTTTTACACTCACTTCGTTATGGCTTTCACTCAGTCTGTTGGTAATTCGGATGTATTAGTCGACAACGACATGTTCAACGACGACGATTCGCTGTTCAACTATGCGCTGCTCAGCGACAAATCGCTTTTCAACGTCAGCGACGGTCCAACCACCAGCGATGCCGTCGAAGATCAACTCGACAATGACCTCAATCGACTAGCGGACGCGCAACGGCTGGCGGATATGGTCTACGAGCAGATCGATTTCGATCGCTGTGAGGATCCACACCTGATCATCGAGAACGAATTCTGGAGTGTCCTCCGTTCGATCATCTGCATCGATGTGATGCAGCTGCAGAAGCTGGTTTGGGATCGCATCTTACAGCGAATTCAGTTCCAACAATTACAACAAGCTGAACGAGTGCTCGAGAAGCTCCATAAACAGTACAAAGACGAATGCGCCGCATGTTATTACGAGGATCCGGGGCAACGTCTTCACGCTCAAGCTGGTGGCTGCATGCATTCTTCGCGATACTGCAAGCAGGACATTAAAGATGCTTGTAAAATGATAAACATTGAATACAATGAAAAGTTGTACAATATTATTCTTGAAAAATTGAGTTGCTATAACGATATGTATTAATCTTATATTTTTTCTTAATAAAGTGTTAAAACTGAAACATTCTAAGCATGTAAACTTCAATACTTGCTCAGCATGTCCCAGCTACACTGATTGGAACCTCTGTTCCCTGTATACCGCGACATAAGTTGAAATATCAAAATTACGATGTTTGAAAAACGTTTCGGCCGGACCAAGGGCCTCATCAGACGGCTATAGGCTACCGTTACGTTTTTTTTCATTTTATTCAAAACAAACAATGATAAATTATACAATCAATTACGATTTATACATTGTACAATATCACAGTTATATTCAACAAAAATACAAGGATATATCAATGACAGTTTATACATTGAATGTTCAAATGATTGTCCTTTCTTCATTTCTTTCTTCAAAAATTCCGCTGCTGTGAGCACCGCTGTGCGTTTTCGTATTAACGCCATCAGCGTTTCTTCTTCCCGCGAACGTCCATCTATGAAGTCACTACTAGCCTCACACTGACGATAAAATTCATCCACCTTTGACTGCCAATACGCAATCTCATCTTGAATATAGTCATCCATCGTAAGCTAGAAGAATGTTGATTCCAACGTATCGCTGACGAAGTACTTTACCCAAATCATACGTTGCTAGATGCTTCATAAATCTAGCTCCCATGTAGCAATTACTAAATGTGTATCCACGATAGATACCAACAGCTCGAGCAAGTATCAATCCGTAATGGTATGGTATTGATAGGTTGTTGAATATATGTTCAAAGACGTCAAAGAGATATACCATTTTCGAGCTCCATTTAAGGTTTTGCGGTGGTTTGATATGAACATTGAAATGTAGGTTGGATAAAGATTTATTTATCCAAATTATATCATAACCTTTTCCAGGATTCCACTTTTCACTTGACCCATTTGTCCAATCATCGTAGCACAGAGTTTTGTTTTCTTGCTTTGACTGGTTGTTATTTAAACATAATAAAACAGTTTCAACAATAGTAGCTATAAATAGTGCACAACATAATAAAATTACGCGTTTATCCATGGTTGTTATACAATTGCAGTCATTCCTTTTAAGAGATTTTGTTCCAAAACACTTCTCGGTTTTTGTTAATGTTGAGCTCTGCCGTAAATTCTCCCATTGCAAATGTCACAATTGCTTGTTTCAAATCCTCTACAAAATCTATTGATAGTCTTAGCTGTCCATCTGGTGGATTTGAAATATAATTACAGTCACTACTGTGATCTTTGCTTAAGTCTATACAAAATATCTGATATCCTGCACCATATCTAAACCCAACTTCAGTTAAACCCAAATTCTCAATTCTACCATTTAATGCATGCAATGTATTATAAAACAGTCTCATATCGTTACCAGCTTTACACGGTAATGAAATATTGCATGGATACCTATCATCATTCATAAAGACTGTAAAACTATTCATATCTGGTAGACTTAGATTAAACAAATATGATTTTGCTGCACCTGTATACGCTTCCTGCGTTATTCCCCAAATGTATATTCTTCGAGGTAACACACCATCAAAAATTGTCCAGTCTACATTTTGCAAACCTTTATTTACAGACAGTGTATATATTTTATATCTTATCGCAGGAAGTATAATTTCTCCGATTCTATCTTGAATTTCGAGAGCTTGTTTTGTTAACCTCACCTTGGGTACATAGAGCTTAAAATCGTTGACTCGAATTTGAAATTTATTAGATGGGTCATGCAACAGTACTAGAGATGGTGTACTTCGCGTAAATTTAAATTCTAATCTTGTTTTCGGTGGTAAATACTTGGGAGTTAAATGTGCATCAATAATTAGTGGAAAATACATTTCACAGTTTTGTGATCCCATTACTAATGCATTTCGATAAACGGAACCTTGATTATCCACAAGATCATCAAACATATATGTATCATCTGGTTTATAGAGACATCCCGCTAAGTATTGTTTTCTTTGCTCCTCACTCATATGCATCATGTACAGCACATATGTCATCCAAGGGTAATGCTTTTGGTTAAAAGTTATAGGTTCGCCATTTATTTTCATCTCAACCGATGAAAATAACGCATACCCAAACATATTACATGGTGCAAAGTTAAGAGCTACATCCTTAATCTCCTTACCATCTCCTTTAAGTATTTGAAATTCAACGTAAACAGATATTTCAGACAAATCAATTAAATCAAAAGCGCTTTCACCAATTTTAAAACGAAACGAATCATCAGTATCGGTGCTTGGTAACGTTGTTTCGCAAGCGACTTCAACGATTTGTGTTGACATGATTGAGTCTTGAACAGGGCATTTATCACCCTGCCAGTTAAGTTTTTCTACGCCGCATACGTTTGCCATGTTTACGTTTACGAGTCGTTTTTCTTGGTTTACGAGTCGTTTTCCTTTGTTTTTGATCCTTTTTAAGAACTTTCTTCCTTACTTTCTTGGCTTTAATATCGACAGCATTCAGCAATTTCGGTGAATTGAAACACAATGGTAGAGCCATGTTTCCACTTATGAAATACAAGCGTCGATCCTTTTTAAGAACTTTCAAGGAACAAGCGAACAATCATTTTAGCATCGTCGAAAAACTTTACGGAATTGAATTTGTGGTCAACAACTTGAAAATGTAGCTGTTTAAACATACAGCTATTTAAGTCTAATGTCACGGGATTTTGCACCCCAAATGGTGATAGAACATGTAGCAGTGGCTTGTATTTTCCATTTACTAAGCGCTCCTTAACAAAAGAACAAGTGATGAAAGTGGGTTTATTCTGTTCAAGGTCGAGACATTTGTTCCCGATATTTCTACCATTTCTCAAATGTTCTACCTCAAAACCAAATAAATGTTTAATTTCTTTTGATAGTTTAATCTCTGACTTGTCGAAACAATAAGCACTCACGCAGTCACAACTCGGGTCAACTGCAAATTGAATGTTGGTGCTAGATTGATTCAAGAATGTTAGTAGGGAGTCTGCTGTGTAATAACCTTCCTCGATGGTATAGCGTTTCCAAGAGTTGTTTGTGAAATATTCAACAATACCACCCTCAATATTTTTGTATATGGTGGGAAGTTGAACATCCAGTACTTTAACTTTTGTAGCACAAAATGCTGTTGGAAACTCAACAACCGGTTCGCTCAGATTGCAAACAACTACAACTTCCATGATTGATTACAATATTTTATTGAAGTCTTTTAAGAATATTATATACAGTATTACATGATAGATAAAAATCGTTTACACATTTACAACCTGTTACAACTACATTTCCACTAGAATACACTAAACCTACCCCCTTATCCATTTGAATCTTCATACTATTATGTAACTCTGTTTCATACATTACTGAACAACTACTTCTTAGATTTTCATAAATATACGCTAAATTTAGTTTGAAACCACTTCTCAATACCCCAACAACATTTTTTAACTTCATCTCGAATTTAGTTGTACAATCATAGTTTAATTTTTGTAGTACCTCAACCACATGGAGCAATATCTTTCTTCCTTCTACCTCTGACCTAACACCTACCAATACTACATTTCCATTGGAAAATAGTAAGATCGTTCCTCTAGGTTTGAATTTCCATACCCCACCGTTAAAACGAAGCATATTATAATCAAAATTATTAATTTCACAACATAAATACAACAAGTCCACATTACAACCAATGTTTGATATAATTGTCATATTAGTTATTTCTCTTCGTCTCGTATCTCCATCCACAACCGCCTCAAGTGATTTTGCCCTTCCATTGCCAAGCGTCTCGCACCGTCGGGTCGTTGATGCTTTTGCCGATCCCCCAGTATTGATCCCATTCCGACGCCTCGGCTATCCACGCATCTTCGGTGCCCATCAGCGCCGCTCGAACGTCGGGAAGTTGATCGAATTTCGCCTTGAAACCTATCTTCATAACATTGACTGCGTTGTCGTTTGCAAGCCATTGCTTTGCATCGTAGTTGTTGATTTGCCGTCCGAGCATCTTTTGTTGCGAGGGCTTGTACGTTTTCATGATTGACTGGTACGTTACATCGTCGTTGAAGAATCGAGCCTTTTCGCTTTGATACCATTGTTCCACGCAATTGTATTGGGTGCCTTTGATCGTAATCCGTCCAATGTTGAAGTTGCTGAACACGCTCCAGCCAGATCGAAATAGTACGAGATGTGCGCCGTCTATAGCAGTGCAGTATATGGTGTGCTCCATTATATTTAAGAAAAAATCCTGGTAGATAAAACAAACGTTGTTGGTAATAGCGAATAACTGATCCTTTTTAAGACTTTCAAAACGCAAGTTTGCACTCACTTATATAGTCTCACGACAGGTTACGTGTCAGGCACAAGGTTATACCCCACCCCCACAAATGCATATTAATAACCGTCAAAACACGCATCAATAACCCCCCCCCCCCCCCCCCCCCCCCACCCCCCCCCCCCCCCCACCCCCCCCTCCCCCCCTCCCCCCCTAAATTCTTTTCCTTTCTTTTTTTTTTTTTCTGCCCCCCCCCCCTTCCCCCCCCCCCCCCCCCCTGGGGGGGCCCCCCCCCGCGGGGTGTCTCATTTTTTTGCATGGGGGGGGGGGGGGGGGGGGGGGTTGGGTGGGGAACCGAAATCCTTCCCTAATCCAAAATATTTGATCCAACAGTTTTATCAGGGTAAATAACTTGATTGTTGTCATTCAATGTCAGATTTTTAATATTGTTGAGCATAAGTTTAGCTTTATTTTGCAGATTCTTGGGGAACATGCGTGAGAGATCTGGTTTTTCTCTGGTTTCGTAAACAGTGACTTCATTTTTTATTGGTTCTTTATCTTGCAATCCTCCATTCTTCATAATATCCAACCAGCCAACTGGTACAACTGCCATTTTACGTGCCATAGTGTTTGTTGTAAAACTTCAAAAGGTGTTTGACTACAAAAGGTTTAAGCAATTTTTTCTTTTTAGATGATGACACCTTCTTACTTGCAATGCTTTTAAGAACTTTCCGTTTGGTTTTGGTACTTTGTATAATGTTGTACGCAATTTCAGCAAATGCGCGAAGCAAAGATTGAGGTGCAACCTTGATAACGGCAGCGACAACCTTTGCAGATGAGCCACTCAGAAACTGTAAGGCTGCTAAATTTTTATCAATGCTAAGAGACATATTTAATACATCTAAAAATAAACCTTTTTAAGAATATACAAACATCTGCTCATCGTCTGGGAAGATGTTTTCTCTCACTCTTAGCACATTCTCAGTTGCGGGTTTTAGGTCAAGGAACAGATATCCATATGTACTCTTAGTAGCCTGCTCAAATGCATTTAATAGGAATGTGGGTTTCGAAGGCCACATTTGCCTTCCCAGGGTGTTAATCATTGATTGATCTCGAAAATTCGGAAACAAAACCATGTACTGTGCATTGCGTGTGATTGTGCGCATGTACTTGCCTTCGTGGTACAAATTCTGTGTAACAAAAATTGTGCTGAGCCTGTTATGACGCATACGAGAAAATGCTGCTGCAAGTTTCTTATCATTTGAGGCCTCAATCATTAAATCATCCAAAACACACACAACATGTCCATCAGTGGTTGGAAACTGTTGTGGTACCCCTTCATGTAATTCAAAATTGGGTATGTGAGCTATCATTCGAGCGTATACATCTTGAAAAATGCTATAACAATACAAGATTTTGTCCACTTTTTGATCGAAAAGACAATGTTTGAGTAGTCGATAAATCCACTGTGTTTTTCCACTACCAGTTTGTCCGCTTACGACGCATGTGAATGGTAGCTCCAATGGTAAACGAATTTTATCACCATCAACACTACAAATTTGCACATTAATCTGAGAATCTGATGATATAGCTTTCGGTTGAGGTCTGCAAGTTTTCTTATGTCTGTGCAAATGCTGACGAGAAGTATAAGCACGATTGCAGTTGACACATATATGCTCCATAATTTCGATGAAAATGGGGACCTTGTTATCCTTTTTAAGAACTTTGTACCCCTAAACTGTACCCACAGTGCTCCAAAACATACCTTTACACGTATAAATGTACCCCTAAACTGACCCCTTGCGGGTACAAATGAACCATAAATCGTACCCTTACAGTACTCCCAAATCACACCTTTGCGGGTGCGAATGTACCCCTAAAGCGCACCTTTGCGGGTACGAATGTACCCCTAAACTGTACCCCTAAACCATACCTTTGCGGGTACAAATGTACCCCTAAATTGGTCGCAGATCGTCTTCGCTCACCCAAGAGTTCATTGAACTGGGGTACCCCAACCACTTTACGAGGTACTCAGTACCACGTTTGGTCTTACGTTTGCGTAGAATCTTTTCAATTTTGTACGTATCGCCAACAACTTTCACCTTTTGTAACTCGGGAGCATAGAATCTACCTAAAATTGTTTCTTTGTTGACATCTTGGATTTCGTATACGGGTGGGTTGAAAGGGAGTTGGTTGTTTACAGTGAATATCTCACGTGACCAAAGCTGATTAAACCCGCGTTCAAAGGGAAGTCGTTCAATGGACACTCGTACAACATCACCAAGCTGAAATTTGTATCGGACATCAACATCTTGTGCGGGAAATAACTTTTCACGAATTTCCTCTTCAGTTTCCTCAGAAACTGTACTTGGAATAAAACCGTAGCTGTTTTCAGTATTGTTATAGCTATCAACAAACTTCGGTAGCTGGTCTATATATCTACGGGAATTTTCAGATGTTAAAAATTTATAAATTTTCCCCTTCAGCGTTCGTATGAAACGTTCAGCCATACTCGCTTTTGTTTCCTTATTCTTAGCAGTGTAAACATTTATTCCTTTACTTTTACAGTAGTTGTACACCAGGTTATTTACAAACTCTTTACCGTTATCGGTTTGAAAGTTTTCGGGTTGAAACTGTTCAAACACAGTCTTCAATGCTGTCAAGATGGTAGATGCTAGTTTATTCTTAACAGGCACAACCCAAGCATATTTCGAAAAACAATTAATGACAACTAATAAATACTTTATCCCATCATTATATGACACCAAGTTTTGCATATCAGCTAAATCAGCCTGAAATAAATCGTTTAAACCTTTAACAACGGTGCGACGACGTTTAAACTTTAATCTTCGGGGTTTGTGTAACGTATATGTTTCCTGACCGCGAAGCCAATCTTGAACTTCACGAAGTTTGATTTTATACCCACGTTTGCGTGCTTCTCTATATAACTTGGGAGCCGTAGAAAATCCAGCAACATTAGTTGCGTCGAAGTAAATTGACTTTAGCTTGTTGTCCATTGTAAATATATATTATTAAATTCTGTGATAACTTTTAAGACATTCCTGCATGTTTAACATCTTTAAGATGCGCAGGTAGTCTATATCAGCTCAATTAAACGCATGCCAAATTATATATCATTTATTGAATTAAACATCAATATCAATACTCATAAGCAAATCATCATCATTATCATTACACAAATCAAGTAATAAATCCATAAAATCATTATCAATAACAGAATATGTATTGTAATGTCCATACGCATATGAAAAAATACCATCGTCCAATATATACCGTTTATCGTCATATGAAGATAAGCTCGTCTTGTTCAGAGTCACTGTATTTAATACATGTTTATCACTGCGAATCATATTCATTTTATGCTTCATATTACTACCGCTAAATAGAATGTTATAATAGTCCTGATGCCGCATTTGATTCTTTACAATTGTCTTTTTTATACCCTTTGCCCGTTTCTTTTCAACTCCACCACATTTTATACTGTACATTTTCGATCGTAGTCCAATAAATTCCTCAATGGGTTTCCCAGCAGTCTCATCTTTCATTTTACCAAGGACTTTTTTATTTACTGTTGAGAACAGGGGATGGTTTGAGGGGTAATCGCTGGTATCGAAGAAGGATATGTTTGATTTCATATCCTCATAAATGTCTTTAGTCTCTACTGAATAACACAGGGAATCGGTATCGGTAAACAAGAGTTTGCATTTATCTCCATATATCGATTTCATATAGTTGTAATGAAAATTGTACATTAGTGATTTCGAAAGGTCCAAAACCGTAAACCCGACATATATGGGTTTACACAGTTTAACAGTTTTGCGGTGCATTTTAACCGCAACAAGGTCTTCGTTGAATATTGAGGACATGGAATAACGGGGGTTCGCAACCAATTTTTCAAATTTCTGTTCGTTGGTAATAAGTTTAATGTCAACGTAAGCTCGCACATTCTCCATGGTTTTGCCGAACACAGCGTTGTTCAGCAATTTATATAGGTCTTTTTCAAAGTCACTATTTGCATTTTTTCGCATCTCCGTATTAAAGCTGATGTAGGGTTCCATCCATGCACACTGATGGAAAGAGACGACTCGATGCACTTTTGTAAGTTCCAAACCAAGTGCAAGGTATTGTTGTAGGTTGCGGATATGAACCTTGTAGAACTGTTTGTCATTCAAGTTTGGAACGAGCTTTTCAACAGGTGCTGATCGGTCTTGTTTGATGCCACTGCAATATGGAGATAGCATTGAATCGGTTATCTTCAACCGTTCGGGTGCTAACGGGTAATCATTATGAAGTTCGTGGAGATGGAAGGGATAATTTAAATCAACTTCCAGTATATATCCAATATCTCCATTTGGGTTAACCGTGGACCAATCAATTGAACTGATTTGAGTGGGTGTAAGCCATTTGAAATTGTTGCAAGGGAGTTTCTGCACCATCGTCCACCCATATAAATTGTTTGCGTCGAGGTACATTATATAGTTGATGAGATCTGCAGCGTTGTAACCGTCAACGTAGGGATTGTTTGCCTTCGCATAGCGGTGGGATATCACGGAGACGCCGCCGCGGATTCCATCTTCGAAGAACACATACATATCCGGATCGGAGATGAGATCCAGCTTGACACCTGTCTTCTTCAGACAAGCATCCCACGCAAAGCTGGGTAGGGTGATGTAGTGAGCGGGGTCTAGACGAAATTTATCGAGACAAAATAATCGAAAATTTTCAAATACGTCTCGAAGGAGTAGGATGTCGGTTTTGAGGTACAGATCGTGGTATTGACCAAGGTTTTGAATGTTCATTTCTCGCCAAACCGCCTGCGCTTGTGCGTAATCTTCATCACCAATACCACTTTCGGTGAGACTGGAATAAAAGTCTTGTTGAGGGGGTAATGATGTTTCGTTGAAGCGATCGATAGAGTCCATGAATTCGTAAGGGTAAACACCCTTACGTACCATTAGTTCCAATTTGTCTCCGAATACGTGCTTCATCGCTTGAAATTGATCGATTCCAGTCTTTTTTAGATTGTCGACTAACGTTTGAAGAGATGATGGAAGGAATTGGATGGTATCGATAAAACGAATCTTCCATCCAATATCATCTTCAGCGACGTCATCGTTGCCTAGAATGAAATCGATACCATCAACGTTTTCATCCCATGGTTCGTCATCATCATCATCCTCTTCTTCATTCTGCTTCTTTGATTTCCGTTTGATGGAGAACGTCATATAATCCTCCATACCTTTCGCGATACATTCAATCTCTAGACCCTTTTGTTTACATATAGCACCAAGATCTTGCATGATTAAATGTCCATCATATCTACGTAAGTTATGGAATAGTACAGTTACATCGCGATTGAGTCTATACCCAATGTTACATTGTAGGTGAGCCGCACCTCTGTAGCGACCACAGAGGTGACAATGATCACGCGCTTTATCGTCAGAATCCATGGGTTTATTACATATATAACATTCCGTTGCGTTATCAAAATCGCATTGTTCATTATTTGTTAAATTAAGAGGTTTATGAGGTACCTTTTGATACTGTTCAGATAGTTCTATTACATTATTGAGGAAATGTTTAACAGGATTATCTCCTCGATATATACGAGGTTCACCAATTTGTACATTATCGTTGCAACATCCAAAACAGTCTATAATTCCATAACCGCATGGGGTGTGACGTTGGTAGGGGTTGAAGTATGATGTGGATGTTGATGGTTCACAGGTGTGAACCTTTTCGAGAATACATTCGAAATCAGCATATATCACGTAAGGGGATCGCTGCATACGATGGATGTTTGTGAATTCAAGTGTTGACTTTGGGGGTGCCGTTTGAATTCGGGATGGTTGATCATGTCGACATCGCTGCATATGCTCATCCCTCTTTTGTTTGCTGTAGCATGGGATTAGACATTTATCACAAAAGTATTTCTTATGCTGATGTCGTCGTTGGTTATGTAACAATGAATCTAAATTACGAACCAAACAATAATGCTCTTTATACAGCAGTAGGTGAATATATTGTACGTGCTGGGACTTTGATATATACAATGGATAAAGTACGCCGTCTTCCAGTCCATAAACATTAATAGCAATGATATTTTGCCGCTCGAATCGGGGTATATCTTTAAGTTTGACAGGATAGTCGATACCATTCATGTTTATTTCGTTAGTATACTGTTCATAATTTGATACCCTCGCAGCATGTAGTTTGTGATCAAGAGGATGTAGAGCCGCTAAGACACACCAAAGGAAACATTTATTGTCATTGTTCTGGATGTTGAGCACTGCATGTTTGTTGCGGATCGATGTTGGGAGTTCAATATAGGAGGATGCATGTAGGGGTTGGTATTTGCTGATATGAATATCAGCATGTTGAACCTCTTGAAGCATCCATCCAGATCCTAATCGTTGGAATTCGTCGAGCTTTTTGATCAGCTCGGTGAAAAGATGTGAAAGTTCATCGTTTATATTACTCCCACACAGGATTGTGTGAGATTTGGTGTTAAAATGAGCTGTCATTTGTGTACCATCCAGCTTTTGTAGCACACATTTGACGGATATCCAGAATTTGATACCACGCTTGAGATGATTGTTGATCAGTCGTTCCAACATCTGACGTGATTGCGCCAGGAAAATGGACAAATCGTTGGTGATTTGATTGGGTTTCAAATAATAGCTGATGAGGTACCCTTTCAGCGCTTTGATCCATTGTCGAAGGGTAATTCGATCAGATTTATCGACAATGGAGGATTGATAAACGATATCTTGCGCCATTTGTTGTAATTGATCGAGATGGTCTAAATCAGATGATGTTGATGGTTGCGGTTGCACAGTTTGATCTGCATCAGACGGTGGAACGTAGGTTGAAGTTGACGGTGGGATGTCCATGATCGTTGAGGTTGTTGGTTGAGGTGGTTGAGTTTCCACAATCCTTGTGGTGGGTTCAGGTTGTTGTAATTTGCAATGCTTGTTTTGATGCCTAGTAAGTGCGTCCTGTCGCGAAAATACTTTACCACACTGTTCACACCAATTCAATTGTAGACCATGAACCGTATTAATATGACGTGTTAAATGATCACGTCTCGAAAACAATTTGTTACACTTGTTACATTTAAATTCCATTGCTTTTAAGAGATTCTAAAAATAATCCTTAAAAAGGTTTATATACAACTATTCTCATAACCAAAAAACTATAGATATGATATCTTTCAGATAAAATATATAACTTATTAGCTATGTAATCTATATGAATATAAATGAAATAAATAAATTCAGCATAGTTAAAAACCTATAGTTACCAACTTTGGTAACTTTAGGATATATAGTTATAAAGATATTTGCATATAATGTATAAGTTATTAGCTATGTAACTTATAGTAGAAATGAATTCAGCGTAACAGAAAACCTGTAGTTATAAATTTTTGTTACTTTATAACTATGGGTTGAAAAGTTATTAGCTATGTAATTATAACTTATTAGCTATGTAACTTAACTATATTTAGATAGTAGAAATGAAATTAGCGTATTTGAAAACCTAGAGATATAAATTTTGGTAGAGTTCCTATTATTTATTAAAAAGATATTGAAATATAACTTATCACTTATTAGCTATGTAACCAATTTACCTATAAATAAGAGAATGTTCGAATACATATAGTTACCAAGTTTCATACCTTTACGATATATAGTTATAAGGATATTTGCATATAATGCATAATTTATTAGCTATGTAACCGATTTACATATAAATATCATAATATGAAAGAGCATGCTCGATTACATATAGTTATCAACTTTGATAGCTTTACGATATATAGATAAAGAGATATTTGCATATAATGTATAACTTATTAGCTATGTAACTGATTTGCATATAAATATCATAATATGAAAGAGCATGCTCGAATACATATAGTTACCAACTTTGATAACTTTACGACTATTAGTTAAAAAGTTATTAAAGCATAACGTATAAATTATTAGCTATATTGTATTGGAACTCAATAATGTAAATTATTATTTGTTTATATAAATGTATTCTGCAAACTTAAATAAGTTATTTCGTTAATAATTGTAAAATATTAGTAATGTAATTTATGCTTAAAACGAGATTATATTTGAAATAATTATTAACGATAAGCTGATTTTGCTGCAAATACTAAATATTTTAATATAAATTATCTATGTTATTAACAGACTCAAACAATATATATTTTGATAGAGGAGAAGAAATGTAGTAACATGAAAGTTTAGCGCAAACGGATTTAAAATTGTATTAAAATCGAGTAAATGGTTGATAGTGCCTACAATGTGGATTATATTTAAAAAAAGTATGTGTGATATTACCCTTCACGCCGATTGCAGGTATAAAAACAATATACGACTCAATTAGGAACCTACTCTACAATTTACGCAATAAACAACGCCGTATTACCCTTCACGCCGATTGCAGGTATAAAAACAATATACGACTCAATTAGGAACTTACTCTACAATTTACGCAATAAACAACGCCGTATTACCCTTCACGCCGATTGCAGGTATAAAAACAATATACGACTCAATTAGGAACCTACTCTACAATTTACGCAATAAACCAACTATAGTCCACTAGAAAATAATCATATGAAAAGCAAATACTTTTAACGCAATAATGATTAAATTTAAAGCAAAAATATAGTGTTAATTGGAAATATTCCTCCGCAGTAAATTATTCGAGTGTAATACATTTTTCAATCCCATTCATTGTCGAACAAAACTAAATTTAGTACGACGTACGTCTGAAAATTACATAGCTAACTAAATTTCAAGTTAGTTTGAAAGACCATCAACTATAGTCCACTAGAAAATAATCATATGAAAAGCAAATACTTTTAACGCAATAATAATTAAATTTAGAGCAAAAATATAGTGTTAATTAGAAATATTGCTCGTACATATTATAAACTAATGAAAAATACATACAATAATTAATAATTGAATAATAAAATCGGGGAAAACATAAGTATCGGTAACTTTTGAGTCTTGGGAAACAGAAAGAACCGCGTTCAAAAAAACAAGTTTAGAAGTTAAGAGAAGTTTAAAGAAGGAATAGATAAACTAAGAATGATATCTGTTCCTTCACCAAGTTTACACGACACTAGTCACGTCGAAGAAGAATCTTTTCCATCAACTAAAATGCAACGCAGACTCAAACCGGGTTTAATAAGATCGGTCCTCGGTCGATAATTTTATCTCTCTGTTCTTTCCTTTGATGAAAAAAATCTGTTCCACCATCACAAACAAATCAGCTAAGCAAAGGCGATCATTCCGATGCAAACCCTAATGCATTTAACCACAACAGCAGCAACAACAACAACAGCAGCACTGTAGCGTATTATATTATATAGTTGTTAAAGCAATGCCGCAAGAGAAGAAACAGCTTCCGACTAAAACTAACAATTTGAAAAGCGAACAATAAGAATCGATTCTATTTCATTTATAATAATGCTAAACTTCAAAAAATGTTACGTTGTTACAGGGCAGTGGGTTCGATGCGATGGACTGACACCGAGCAAGCAACAAGTAAGTTTTCAGGGAACTCTTTCGATATATATATATCGTCTGTTTCTTTATTGATGTTACATTGTTTTCATTCCTCTATATAAGCCAAAATTATTGTATCGAACCAACATCATAATAATAAGCCATTTCCCAACGGTTTGCAAGGAGAGTGTTTTCTGTTTTGCGTTGCCCAAGAAATATAAGCCAAAATTATTGTATCGAACCAACATCATAATAATAAGCCATTTCCCAACGGTTTCCGAGGAGAGTGTTTTCTGTTTTGCGTTGCCAAAGAAATATAAGCCAAAATTATTGTATCGAACCAACATCATAATAAGCTATTTCCCAACGGTTTCCAAGGAGTGTTTTCTGTTTTGCGTTGCCCAAGAAATATAAGGCAGTTTTTTGCTATTCGTTCTGCACTTTGTCAATGCTACTATTGTGATCGGAACACCATTTAATGTCGAAAATGAATGCCGAATGCTCCTTAGCTTAATGTCGAAAATATTTTTATGATGAGCTGAGCGTCACAACCGAAATATATACCCCACATGTGGTTATTGAGTATATTATATATATATATGCGTGTGGGGGTCATTAATCAACCACCACACTTGTGTGGGGACGTATCTCCCCACTTGTGTGGGGGGCGCAAAACCGCCATTTTATATCTACTGGTTCCCCTCCAGCGTGGTTTTTAGATTCGACAAGATATTCATCAATTGAGTGGAACACTGATTTGTGAGTCACAGTTAAACATAATCCATGGGTTCCCTTCGCGTACCTTTAGCATACTAGATATTAAATGCGGCGTTTACGTTTATAAGACCCCATTATGGCAATATTCTCCGCCTGGGTTTCTGCCACAATGAAAAATATAATATCAACACCGCCATAGAGTGTCCGAGTGTATTTTAACAAAGTATGCATAAATACTGTACCATCGATAATAGGACGGTGTAAGCTGCACCATAAAATGTTTGTCAGTGCTGTATGGTGTCAGCTAAACCATGCTGTTGTTTGCTCACCTTCATCGTGGTACCATGTGTTTTTGTAAATGGTGCCCAAGACACCGTTACATACTGTACTGGGTTTACCTTCACGCCAAAATTTGTGTACTGGGTAATTTACGTTAATTTGTGGACAGTTTGACTATGGCTGTCCGACAGTCGAACGAGACTATGCACATGTCCAAGTGCAGCGTCAGCTTGGCACAAGGATATTGTTATCGGCTTGGGTTGACTATAGGGTTTCCTAATGCATCAGTTACCTTAAGATGTGTGCGGCAGGGCATAGAAGTGTATTAGCTAATACTAAAGCGAGGCTTATAATTTTTCACAAGGGCCGGAATCGGCTTTAAGAGATATATGACGACAGTGGAAAGTTACGAAAAACTGGAAATTGGTGATACGTATGATCACATATTCATAAAACATCATAATTTTCATGTTTGAAAGAGCGTGTTTTACATAGCTACTAGGTTGGCTTGTAAAACGCGCTTAAACCAAAATTTTGAAAATAGCGATATTTACGTATTTATATTTTACCTGTATTTATCCGTCTTACTTTAACTACTACTAATCTTGCCTTTTTTAGGTCTAGAGCTAAATATTTTCTCTGTAACCCAATCTGCTATACTGAATGTAATAAATATTTTGAGTAGTCCGTCCCTGCTGTCAAATCATAAGACATAGCCACTCCCGGATCGTATAAACATACTAGCATAACTTAGCTATTTATTTATTTATGAAGGGACAGATGTGGCTGTGCCTTTTTGTCACGAACCGGAATTGGCTCTGTGACAGAATTCGCCCTAGGCGCACACATTTTAAGGTAACTCATGTATTATTCAGGCAAATTTTACACTCATAAACGTCCTAAGCAGTTAGGTGACGCTGTCTAGTGGACAAATCACCTATTCCGCCACTGTTTTTGTGTATAACATTTACTGTCTTCATGTTTTGCCTAATCCACAGGTCAGGTGTACATAAGGTGTAGTAGGTTACCTCCAGATGGTCGGTACCCAAGCAGCAATCCTACTCCATGGAGCGCGCCAATAATGGCAAATCTTTGGAAAAATTTTTGAAAATCTGGTAAAAAAATAGCCCAAAATTATCAAATTTGGAGAATCTTACACCAAAAATAGGATAAAATTAGCAAAAACGGAAAAAATAGAAATATTTTAAGGATATGGAAGTCCAATTATATCCCAACTGGGGAGGCTTTCATTCCAGTGCAAACATTCCTGAGTGAAATATTGGGATCTGAAAACTACATACCCACGTATTGTACCAATGGACCTGCCTATGAGAACCTAATCTATTTATTGGCTCCTTTACTAAACATTACATTTAATATATTAATGTTCCAACGCATATCTAATGGCACAGTTTTGTTATTTTAAACTATTTCGCAATAAAACAGCATCGCTCACACTTACACTTGTTTTGCATTAAAAAGTGGTATCATTATTTATTATTCTAATCTTAGAACACTTGCAGTATTACAAAAATATTTGCACAATAAAATCAATTGTAACATCGGTGGTCCGTAAAAATAACTAGTTAACTAGCGTTATTTAATAGGGCGCATATTGAAATAGCGTAAAAATCTATCGCGATATTCGTTATATCAATATTTTTATTGATTAAGGTGAATTGAGGATTGTTTAAGGTGAATTGTATACTAAAGCCGATCCGTGACCCCTTTTCGCTAATGAGACTGTTATTTGGCGACTTGTCGCATCTATATTTTTAAGAAACGTGAGATATAATGCCCTATAAATGAACCGATATTTGGATGGGGACCCTACAGCTCACAACTCGGTGATACTATTTTTGATACATACATATTAAGGCAGTGGTTATTTGTTTGAAATATGAGGCTGTCGTAAGCTCTCTCAGTAAGGCCTTAACTCGGTTAGGAGGATTGGCAGTACATATGGAACGCGATCATATCTAAAGAATATGGTATCATAAGGAATTTATTTTTTGCATTTAATATAACCATTTATGTAGTGTCCGGAACGCCGTCATGATGTTTTTGTTGTGTCAGGCACGCTATCTCTAAATTTTGCATTTGTATTGTGTCTGACACCGTCTGTAAGACACAATGTGGTGACTTAGTATACACCGTATACTACTGGATCATGTAGACTATACCGTTGCGGGACAAAACTTTCATATATGCAGTCCTTCATACTGTAAACGCAGCATTAAAAATGCAACTTTCGAGTTTCCGGAAATTGGACATTGGTTGGTTCGGGTAGTCTCACCCTATATATACCGCGTGTCAGTTGCAAACATGGTTCAGTCGTATTTGATTATCGACGATGTGGCGTGTTTCCACCTATGCGTGATACACCGATCTCTTGCGTCAGAAAGTAACAGTACCGTGTTATTATTATAATGCGTTTCTATGTTGTGTAGTTTTGATAAACAGAATTTGAGTTTTCGCAATTGACACTCACAGCATAATCCCATGGTTACAACCAAATACCGGTCATTTAAAACAGTGTTAAGAAGGCTAGATTTAGAATAAATGATTGGAAGCTCGTTTCATTGGTTATGCTAAGTAGTAGGAAAAATGCGTGTGCCAATAAATAGTGTCTGGCTTAAAGTTATAGGGTTCCCCCCCCTTTCCTTTTCTTTTTTTTTTGGCTTTCCCCCCCCCCCCCCCTCCCCCCCCCAATCTAAGCTCAACTGCTTCGTCTAATTACATGAGTTACCGTATTCGGCGCACTAGTGAATTGACAGAATTCGTCAAAAGCATAGCTAATTGCCCTTCAAAATAATATAGCTAATCTAGCTAGAATGTTGATCCAGTAGCTATGTCTTATATTTGAACACAGCGAAATAACCAATTCCTTCAATTCAAAAATACTCTCCTAAACAAATTTTTAACATAATCATATACTACCTTCTTTTCCTTCCCCCTTACTTCCCCCCTTTTCTCTCCCTCCTTTCTCTTCCCTCCCTCTCCTCCTTTACCCCTTTTCTTCCTCTCCCCCCCCCTTCCTAACCATCCCCACCAACCCCCCCCTCCTCTCTCTCTCTTCACACCATACACCCCAATACAAAAATACCCATACACAAATTGTGGCGTGAAGCCCTCTTCCTCCCTCAACACTTCCCAACAACACACATTCACCCTCACCACACTTTTCCTCCCCCTTCTTCTTTCTCTTTCCTCACCTCTTCTTTTTTTCTTCAACCCACAAATCCTTCTTCTACCCCTTCTTCTTCCAACCCTTCTCCCCCCCCCCTCCTAAACCCCTAGACCATAATTCTCCCCCCCACACTAACCCCCCCTTTCCCCCCCCATCCCCCTTTTCCCCCCCTTTCCTCTACTCCCTCCTTCCCCTTCACATCAACAACAAAAACCCTTCTCCCAAAACAAAAACACCCTAACCTAACTTTTCCTTCTTTTCTTTCCCAAAAAAACAAAAACACTCTCCTCGGAAACCGTTGGGAAATGGCTTATTATTATGATGTTGGTTCGATACAATAATTGTGGTTATATTTCTTGGGCAAAACTAAAAAACAGTAAAACACTCTCCTTGTAAACCGTTGGGAAATGGCTTATTATTATGATGTTGGTTCGATACAATAATTTTGGCTTATATAGAGGAATGAAAACAATGTAACATCAATTAAGAAACAGACGATATATAGATATTCGAAAGAGTTCCCTGAAAACTTACTTGTTGGTTGGGCTCGGTGTCAGTCCATCGCATCGAACCCACTGACTGTGACAAACGTAACATTTTTTGAAGTTTAGCATTATTATAATATTACCGATTCTTATTGTTCGCTTTTCAAATTGTTAGTTTTAGTCGGAACCGTTTTCTTCTCTGGCCTTGCTTTAACAACTATATAATATAATACGCTACAGTGCTGCTGTTGTTGTTGTTGCTGCTGTTGTGGTTAAATGCATTAGGGTTTGCATCGGAATGATCGCCTTTGCTTAGCTGATTTCGTTTGTGATGGTGGAACAGATTTTTTTCATCAAAGGAAAGAACAGAGAGATTAAAATTATCGACCGAGGACCGACTTAATAAACCCGGTTTGAGTCTGCGTTGCATTTTAGTTGATGGAAAAGATTCTTCTTCGACGTGACTAGTGTCGTGTAACTTGGCGAAGTAGAACAGATAGTCAATCAATTTATCTTCTCTAACTTCTCTTAACTTCTAAACTGTTTTTGGTTTTCTACGCGGTTCTTTCTGTTTCGAAAGACTCAAAAGTTACCGATACTTAATGTTTTCCCCGATTTTATTATTCAATTATTTAATTATTGTATGTATTTTTCATTAGTTTATAATATGTACGAGCAATATTTCTAATTAACACTGATAATTTTGCTCTAAATTTAATTATTATTGCGTTAAAAGTATTTGCTTTTCATATGATATTTTCTAGTGGACTATAGTTGATGGTCTTTCAAACGTAACTTGAAATTTAGTTAGCTATGTAATTTTGAAACAGAATGCTGATCGTGAATTTTAAATTTAGTTTGTCTGACAATGAGAATGGAATTGAAAAACGTATCATATCTGAATAATTTACTGCGGAGGAATATTTCAAATTAACATGATATTTTTGCTTTAAATTTAATCATTATTGCGTTAAAAGTATTTGCTTTTCATATGATTATTTTCTAGTGGACTATAGTTGGCTTATTGCGTAAATTGTTAGAGTAGGTTCCTAATTGAGTCGTATATTGTTTTTTTAACCTGCAATCGGCGTGAAGGGTAATACGGCGTTGTTTATTGCGTAAATTGTAGAGTAAGTTCCTAATTGAATCGTATATTGTTTTTATACCTGCAATCGGCGTGAAGGTAATACGGCGTTGTTTATTGCGTAAATTGTAGAGTAGGTTCGTAATTGAGTTGTATATTGTTTTTATACCTGCAATCGGCGTGAAGGGTAATATCACACATACTTTTTTTAAATATAATCCACATTGTAGGCACTATCAACCATTTACTCGATTTTAATACAATTTTAAATCCGTTTGCGCTAAACTTTCATGTTACTACATTTCTTCTCCTCTATCAAAATATATATTGTTTGAGTCTGTTAATAACATAGATAATTTATATTAAAATATTTAGTATTTGCAGCAAAATCAGCTTATCGTTAATAATTATTTCAAATATAATCTCGTTTTAAGCATAAATTACATTACTAATATTTTACAATTATTAACGAAATAACTTATTTAAGTTTGCAGAATACATTTATATAAACAAATAGTAATTTACATTATTGAGTTCCAATACAATATAGCTAATAATTTATACGTTATGCTTTAATAACTTTTCAACTAATAGTCGTAAAGTTATCAAAGTTGGTAACTATATGTATTCGAGCATGCTCTTTCATATTATGATATTTATATGCAAATCAGTTACATAGCTAATAAGTTACACATTATATGCAAATATCTCTTTATCTATATATCGTAAAGCTATCAAAGTTGACAACTATATGTAATCGAGCATGCTCTTTCATATTATGATATTTATATGTAATTAGCTAATAAGTTATGCATTATATGCAAATATTCTTACAACTATGTATCGTAAAGGTGTGAAACTTGGTAACTATATGTATTCCAACATTATTTTATTTATAGGTAAATTGGTTACATAGCTAATAAGTGATAAGTTATATTTCAATATCTTTTTAATAAATAATAGGAACTCTACCAAAATTTATATCTCTAGGTTTTCAAATACGCTAATTTCATTTCTATTACTGTCTCAATATAGAGTTAGTTTACATAGCTAATAAGTTTATAATTACATATAGCTCAGTAACTTTTTCAACACCATCGCATTATTAACTAACAAAAATTTATAACTACAGGTTTTCTGTTACGCTGAATTCATTTCTACTATACGTTACATAGCTAATAACTTATACGTTATATGCAAATATCTTTATAACTATAATTTCTAAAGTTACCAAAGTTGGTAACTATAGGTTTTGAGCTATGTTAAATTTATTCTTTTCATTTTATATTCATATAGATTACATAGCTAATAAGTTATATATTTTATCTGAAAGATATCATATCTATAGTTTTTTGGTTATGAGAATAGGTGTATATAAACCTTTTTAAGGATTATTTTTAGAATCTCTTAAAAGCAATGGAATTTGGAGAATGTAACAAGTGTAACAAATTGTTTTCGAGACGTGATCATTTAACACATCATATTAATACGGTTAATGGTCTACAATTGAATTGGTGTGAACAGTGTGGTAAAGTATTTTCGCGACAGGACGCACTTACTAGTCATCAAAACAAGCATTGCAAATTACAACAACCTGAACCCACCACTAGGATTGTGGAAACTCAGACCACCTCAACCAACAACCTCAAACGATCATGGACATCCCACCGTCAACTTCAACCTACGTCCTACCGTCTGATGCAGATCAGAACTGTGCAACCGCAACCGTCAACATCATCTGATTTCGACCATCTCGATCAATTACAACAAATGGCGCAAGATATCGTTTATCAATCCTCCATTGTCGATAAATCTGATCGAAATACCCTTCGACAATGGATCAAAGTTACTGGAAAGGGTTCCTAATCATTTATTATTTGAAATCCAATCAAATCACCAAATATTTGTCCATTTTCCTGGCGCAATCACGTCAGATGTTGGAACGATTGATCAACAATCATCTCAAGCGTGGTATCAAATTCTGGATATCCGTCAAATGTGTGCTACAAAAGTTCGATGGTACACAAATGACAGCTGATTTTAACACCAAATCTCACGCAATCCTGTGTGGGGTGAATATAAACGATGAACTTTCACATCTTTTCACCGAGCTGATCAAAAAGCTCGACGAATTCCATCGATTTGGATCTGGTTGGATGCTTCAAGATGTTCTTCATGCTGATGTTCATATCAGCAAATACCTACCCCTACGTGCATCCTCCTATATTGAACTCCCAACATGGATCCGCAACAAACATGCAGTGCTCAACATCCAGAAATGACAATAAATGTTTCCTTTGGTTTTGTGTCTAAGCGGCTTTACATCCTCTTGATCACAAACGATATGCTGCGATGGTATGAAATTCTGAACAGTATACTAACAAAATAAACATGAATGGTATCGACTATCCTGTCAAACTTAAAAAGGTGTACCCCGATTCGAGCGGCAAAATGTCATTGCTACTAATGTTTATGGACTGGAAGACGGCGTACTTATATCCATTGTATATATCGAAGTCCCAGCACATACAATATATTCAGCTACTGCTGTATAAAGAGCATTATTGTTTGGTTCGTAATTTAGATTCATTGTTACATAACCAACGACGACATCAGCATAAGAAATACTTTTGTGATAAATGTCTAATCCCATGCTACAGCAAACAAAAGAGGGATGAGCATATGCAGCGATGTCGACATGATCAACCATCCCGAATTCGGACGGCAGCCCCCAAAGTGGACCCACTCTCTCAATCCGAAATATCGCGTGGTATGCAGCGATCCCCTTACGTGATATATGCTGATTTGGGATGTATTATCGAAAAAGGTTCGCACGTGTGAACCATGCAACATCCACATCATACTTCAACCCATACCAACGTCACACCCCATGGGGTTATGGGACTATCCAGACTGTTTTGGATGTTGCAACGAAAATGTACAAATTGGTGAACCTCGTATATATCGAGGAGATAATCCTGTTAAACATTTCCTCAATAATGTAATAGAACTATCTAAACAGTATCAAAAGGTACCTCGTAAACCTCTTA
>JASANE010018581.1:0-19024 GCA_030248225.1 Trileptium ribeirensis | reverse complement strand
ACTAAGCCAGTTCATAATGTATAAACTACACGGTCATTTTGGTAGAGACGCGGCACGTTTATTCGATTTCGGTATACCGTACTGCCTATACCTAAACCGAACGGATCACGCATAGTTCACTATCGTCTCTATGTTTTATCTTAATTTACTTATCGATATTTCTAATGTTTTCCTACTCAGGTACCTTACCCTCGTGAATATTTTAATTCCGCCCCACCACGCCGAGTCTGGCGGGACGCCAAATACGGTTGATCCGGGGCCTACCTCCGAGGTAGGAGGGGCGACGCAGGCGCCCTCATGACGTCACGGCCCTCAGTTTCATAACGGTGTTGCAGAGTGCAGTACCCTTTGCCGCGACATCATTCTCTTCTCAGCGCCCCTAGCCAACAGGCACAGTCGAGCAGCTGTATCGAACTACAACTGTAGTCACCCCATTTCCCCTACTGGGCGATTCGACACGCCGAAAGCGCAACGGAAAACGGCTGGACTTCTGCTTGGAGCAACACCACTATTTGCTTCGGGTCCACCTTTGGGTGGACATATTTAGCAAATTTGGCGCTGTTCCAACATCCATGACTATTTGACCGAAGGGGCGAACCCCACGAGGAGCAAGTCCCTACTACTTTGTTATCGCTTTTTTAACAATTTACCAGAAAACGGGGGGAATTTTGGCTTTTGCAAGATAAAGCACGAAAACGAGAAATTAAAAATGGCCTACCGAGACCATGCAACACGATAAATCGCTACTTAATGCTCAATGATCATTCTGATGAGGCCTTGGATGAAAAAACCACGAGTTTTAGGCGACGCCTTTCGCAGTTGATAGGGACTTAACAAAAAAAATTTGAACGTCACTTCCACTGGAACGGTAGCGCGCTCAGCCCGCCCACGTGGGTGCATTTCTAAATTTTTCTCCCCTTTCCGGCTCCTTTTTCCGTACAGCCATAGTGTATGAACCATTTCATGTTAGCGCTAAAGTATTATTCGAATTGTTTTTTTTTTTGCAAAATTTTTTTCTGTATTGTACTCCGTCTCGAGTTATGGGCCTATAATCGATGAAATTTTACCACAAAAAATCGGCTTAAACACCGGGAACTTTTCCCAAAGGGGGGGGGTGTAACGAAAAATGTTTTTAATATATTTGCACTATTTCGGGCGTTAGTTCTGTCTTCTCGTAAATGTATTTGTATTCAACATATGTGTGTTGTTGTAGGCACAAAAATTAAAAAGTTTATCGTTTTGACGAAACCACGATGCTTCTCCTCCTGAAGGCTGCCTGCATCATGTTTTTTTTTGATTTTCTATCAGCATCTTTTGCGATGTAAGCATGAAAATTAAATTCTATTCGAAACGACACAGCAGAAGAGATCACAGATCTGGATGGTGAGAAATTCTAGTATCACTGCAAAATAGGTGCCAAACTACCAGACAACACGCTGCCTAGGGGTTGAGAATGTTTTTCCCACCTGTCTCCACGCAGCAATGACATAGAACAAAAATGAATCACTTTGATCTACATGAGCAATTGTTCGGTGGCTCATATTCTAATTACGCTTAATAGGACGCGCTCGCGCTAAATCACATATTCAAATGCTCAATTTTTACTGATAAGACCCAGTGCACCAAGTTCCAATAGTCGGTCAATTGTTTTTAGGCCCCGCCGCTTTTTGGGAACATTGGGCAATCCAAGGTTGAAACTAGTGTCTCACTGAAAACTGAGCCACATTTGCCTTTTTTTCTGTTGCCACCAACACGCACTAAACGTTTATTCCCCACCCCGATCTTAAGCCCGTCTTATTTGGTCTCATTTTGGAGGTAAAATTACCCAGTCGAGGAATATTTAAACCATTCTCACGACGAGATGAATAAAAATTTTTTTTGCAGTCGTGTTTTTTTTTTTGCCAAAATCAGAATATTCTAAATAGTAATTTTATAAAAGGCCTAATTAAAACGCGTGGATTAGACACGGGAAGCGCAGCGTTCTGGTTTATTTCCATTTAAAATCTTAGGTCTCTTGGGAATTTTCCTCTAGGCCTTTTTGGACAGGGAAGTTTTGGGGTCCATATAGTTAGGCTCAGAAGCGGAATATCATCTAGAGTTCAACTATTTGAAAAAAGAGGTTTGATCAATTTTCTTTAAAAACTAGGAACAAAAAGTTCAAGATTCCATCTAGAAGAAATAAACTAATTACGGTGGAGATAGGGCAAACCACATTTGCGAAGCGGAGCCGGGGCTGTGGATTACGACGAATTAATATGTTCTTGTAACTACATGATAGGCCTCAATTTATTGCTAAAATATTA
This sequence comes from Trileptium ribeirensis, assembly GCA_030248225.1. NCBI lineage: Eukaryota > Metazoa > Nematoda > Enoplea > Enoplida > Thoracostomopsidae > Trileptium > Trileptium ribeirensis. The sequence goes on along the minus strand of JASANE010018581.1, from coordinate 16,721 downwards.
TATTTGAATTTCGCACCACAAAAAAACCTATAGTGGTTCGATCGAAACGATTCTATTTCAATAAATAACAAAAATATTGCAAAAATCTCCATTTTTGGAGCTGCATAAACCAATTAGTGAACTAATTAATTAACCACTCAAAATTTTTTTAATCAAATATTAGGTGCATTCTTATATACCTTTTAACAAAAAAAGTTTTCAAACTTCAGGTCTCGTATTGCCGGGACCGAACAAAAAATGTCGACCTTTTTTACTCCCACAGAGAAAAATAGTTTCTCGTTGAGGTTCGTTCGCTCTGCTCAATCTACTCCAGCTTAGCGATCAGCACAACAAAACCGGGGAGCATGTCTGTGACGATGTCCCACCCGGCCAAATGGCCAGCACAACCATATGGATTTTTAATTAGTTTTTAAAAATGAAGCCCTATTCAATTCCATTGATCTATTGTCCACCTTTCGATTTCTCACAAATCTAATAGTCGCCAAAAAAAGACTCGTTCGCTCGAGTCCGCGCGGCTCGATATTTGCTTTGAAAAGTAAAATTTGTTATTCTTTATTGGTAAGTTTTGAAACGCTCGATTAATCCACTTGCCGCACCGGCTCGTTTTTTTTTTTTCTCAGTCATTTGGGAAGAAAATTAATGCACACCCACAAAATTGAACATTTTATATAAAGATTGACTAAATATTTTCTTGAGTCTCGTAAAAACACTCACATTTTCCCCAAAAGACGACAGGCAAATCGAATTCATCTGCCTCAGGCAAACTAAAGCGGTCATCAATCACTTTGATATTTAATTTCTCAACCAGATCACAGTCTGTTATCGTTATGTGCTTAGTGCATTCACCACGCAAACTCCAGCAGAACCTACCGCGACGGAGCGATTTTCCGGTAGATGTCCGCAACAGCTTTCTAGTCTCGCTGCGCCATTCTCTCGGAAGCGGAATTGTACAACCGGAGATATGTTATTCTAGGGCACTTACAAAGACCCGCAATAAGAAGCGGCGATTTGGGTTTGATCTCGCTGCCAACAACAACACACTGGGAATTTATCGGACGCCCACGAATGAAGGACTGTACCAAAACTGCTACAGTACCAGAAGACACCTAACCACGAATATGGGGAAAATTGTTGGAAAGTGTAACAATCACAGAATGAACCAACAGTTGCCTCGGAGCTTCGGCCTAACCGTTCACCCCCAAAGTGTCAGTTGGAATATCCGCTATTCGCAGGCGAGCGTGTCCTCCCCCAGCATTTAAAAACTAGATGTCCTCCCGCAGCCGAGAGAGACTTCTACAGTAATAAACGGGATTGAATTCAGGGAGGGAAATGTCCTCCTGTGGAGACGTTGATACCAATTCCTTTTTTCAAAAAAGATGATAAACGTACGTTTGTGTACAAAATTAACGGAAAAGGGCACCGATTTCTCTATCGGTGAATATTTTCCGAGCTAGAATTGTTTCACTGTAAAAATAAACGGATTCCCGTCTCGACTTTTCGCATTTTTTGTGTATTACGGTGTTTTTAGACGTTTCGGCACTTAATCAGCTTTGCGTAATTGACGCCTTTTATTTTCAGGACCGGACAAAATCTAACAGTCATACGGAGGCCGGCAATATTTCCGGCAAATATTCCACATAATTACCAATGCACAACACATCTCGTACAATGACAACACACCGCATCAATACGCACCATAAACACAGTTTGTTCCAATAATTGTATAACTTATATGTTCTGAAAATATAGAAACAATCACATGCTAATATTAATGCATATCTTTATATGTATGCATATAACAGAAAATAAACCGGAAATGCACAAAATAGGAGCTGTCCATTTAAACTGAAACCTGGAAAAATTAAAACCAAAAAAGAAAGAAAGAAAATTAATTTATATTGGATTTAAAAATAACTTTTACATTAAACTTAATGTATTGCGATGGCATTATTGCCTTTCTGAAAATTTAAAAAGAGACTGAGGAAGCTATTAATGTTTATTTATCGATTTACTGTTTGGGACACCGAAATGCCTTCCACTATACACCCTTGCACTATACTGCGTCATATTGACGCGCTGACAACGCATGGAGCGTAGAGACTTTCGCTGTGTCTCCCCAGTCGCCTCCCGTTTACTATATACGTTTGTTACATGTTGTTCTGGGAAACTTGAAACTGTTTGTATGATTCTTAGAGACAGAAAGAAACCTGGCCGGTAAGAGACACAGTTTAGGCCTAGCGTTTTGGACAAAAATTGCCGTCAAAAATTTGGACTATACCACGAAATTGAACTTTCTAGACACCAAAATGGAGACAAAATGTGATGCCGCTCCGAACAGTTTCAATAAACACAGTTCATTGCCAAGAAAGGAAAGCGGCTGCGTTGCAGGAATGTCACTTCCAATTTAGCCGATCTAAACTCCATGGCTGGTGCCTTGACGCCATTTGTTAGCCAAGCATACGCTAGCAAGTACTTCTACGTAAGCCACAAATCTGTCAACTTAATTGATGGGACCAATTCGAAGGTAACCCGGAGAACTTTGAAATGTGTAAAATAGCTGCTACAAGCATCCCACCTGCTTCGATTTTGTTAACAAACTCCTAGGCTTATTACTGAAAATTCCGCCGCGCTACTTACGTCTCACACAGCAAAGTGCGTAGCTGGAATTTTCTTTTGTCTTGGTTGTATTGGAGTCTTGATCATTGTTAATATAAATTACATATTTTTCGGATCAATATATTAAACAAAAAAAAATGCGGAAAATTTCATACAAAATTCTTAACCACAAAAAATTTTGGGTTATTCCCGGGGCATATAAGTATATTTGATTTTCTTTTTCTGTATGTAAAAATTACGCTTTTTTGGTCCACCGTTACGCATTCAAAAATCAGGTTCTGCGTAATTTTTTCGCCATTCGGAAATCAAAAAACTCTGCCCATGTGAAGCACTGTAGTGGATCAATTTTTTTCCTCTTCGGTAGCCAGTTGAACACCAATATAGTGGGAAAAAATGTGGACCCAAAAACAACCTTTTAAGTAACTTGAGATTATACTGTTTGCAAACGTTAATGTCGCGACTAAACTTAACATGGCCCAATCGACCATCCTGCTTTGCGCGGAGAAATGGGAATCGAAAACCGCTGTTACGGAACAAACTATGCATTTTGGCACGGTTTTTCGTTAACCCAAATTGGACAAAGTGGAATCCAACTGCCAGAAATTACTGGATGTCCCGGAAAGGAGTTTTGGAGCTTTCTTATGAGTAGAAAGCGATTCCCTACTCAATTGGAACATTGACTAATCAGGATTCAGGATTTTTTTGGTTCGCTAACTCGACCATTGCTTTAAATTTTTCCGTTTTCAGCATTAGCGAACATTGCCATCTCAAACAAAATTGAACAAATTTTTTTGCCATAAGAAAAAGTGTTAATTTTTCTGTAAATGTTCAAGTATTCGCGAACAAACAATTTTCATATTTTAAATTTTCAACAAGTTTTGCACAATCATTTGAACTATTAACATGAAATCATAGTGAATATGATATAGAAAAGACCTTGTTTGGCGAACAGTTTTTGGGGGGCACCCATAAAATGTTCACTAATAAACATTTTTTTATAAGTGTGCTAGGAAGTGATTATCTTCAGCGCAACTTCAATTAAAAATAGCAAATGTTCGGCAAACATTTGTATGCTCTCTGGCCATACATGCGCGATGCTTCTCTTGCGTATTCTCACGACAAATACCCCACGAAAAATAAATTTATTTAAGAACTAACAATTGTGTTTGCGAAAAATTTTTGCTTAAGAATATAGGGGTTTGTGAATAATGATATTATTTGTACGTTCGATTTGTAGTTAAACCAAATTAAAACTCTCGATTTCAAATGTTGAACAACATGTTTCAAATAGTTTATATCGCTGATTTATTGCACCCTAATTCGAGCCACTCCTTCTGTACATTCACGAACAAAACACACGAATCAAACCTCACAAAATTGTGTTTTCAACAATTGTGAATTTCACGAAAACGAAAATTTACGAACCAAATAACCATTTCGCACCAGTTTACTTTTGTTCTTATATTTTAAAAATTATTCAAATTACCGAAGAGGGGTTCTGTAAAAAAATATGACAATTGTAGTAACACGAGAAATTCATCGTCGCGCATAAGTAGTCGGATACCAGGGTGTTAATGTCTTTTAAATTTGAAATATAGATAACCAATATCGACATATATCTTGCTAGCGCTTACCTCAATATTTACTCAATATAAACAAACGGATGCTGAAAAAATAACAGTGCATTAATTTATTCATTGTTTTCTTATTTGGAATTCACTATGGCCGTTACCTTTGTAATAACATGAGCCTGCCAGTCGCATACCAGGGGCTGTTACGTCTTTTAAATTGAATTATAGATAACCTGATATCGCAGCATATATCTTGTGAAACTATAATCATCATTTAAAGCTATACTCAATAACATCAACAACGGATGTGCTGTAGAATGGCCATTAATTTATTCATTGTTTCGTATGGAATTATATGGCCTGTTACCTTTGTAATAACATGAGCCTGCTATATCGATACCAGGGTGGGCTGCGATATTGGGTTATCTATATTTCTAATTTAAAAGACATTAACACCCTGGTATGCGACTAGCAGGCTCATGTTATTACAAAGGTAACAGGCCATAGTGAATTCCAATACGAAAACAATGAATAAATTAATGGCTATTCTTTTACAGCACATCCGCTGTTGATGTTATTGAGTATAGCTTTAAATGATGATTGAGGTAAGCGCTAGCAAGATATATGCTGCGATATTGGGTTATCTATATTTCTAATTTAAAAGACATTAACACCCTGGTATGCGACTAGCAGGCTCATGTTATTACAAAGGTAACAGGCCATAGTGAATTCCAATACGAAAACAATGAATAAATTAATGGCTGTCCTTTTACAGCACATCCGCTGTTGATGTTATTGAGTATAGCTTTAAATGATTGAGGTAAGCGCTAGCAAGATATATGCTGCGATATTGGGTTATCTATATTTCAAATTTAAAAGACATTAACACCCTGGTATCCGACTACTTATGCGCGACTAAACTTAAAATGATCCCGCCTACTATCCTATTTTTACAATTGTCATATTTTTTGTAACAGAACCCCTCTTCGTGATTGAATAATTTTGTAAAACCATGTAAGAACAAAAGTAAACTGGTGTGAAATGGGTTATTTTTGGTTCGTAAATTCGTTAGTGAAACCCACAAATTGTTGAAAACACAATTTTGTGAGGTTTAGATTCGTGTGTTTTGTTCGTGAATAATGTTACAGGAAGGAATCGCTCGACATATGGGGTGCAATAAATCAGCGATATAAACTATTTGAAACATGTTGTTCAACATTTGAAATCAAGAATTTTTAAATTTGTTCGTCAATGCAAACGTATAAATAATATAATTTGTTCGCGAACCCAAACGTATATTCTTAAGCAAATGTTCGCGAACACAATTGTAGTTCTTAAATAAATTTATTTTTGCATAGATTATTTTGTCGTAGAGAAATACGCAAGAGACATCGCGCATGTATGATTAAAATCACCAAGCATCAAATGTTTGCGAACATTTGCTATTTTAAATTGAAGTTGCGCTGGAGATAATCACTTATTAATCGTGCTCGCGCTGTGTTTGAATCTACAATTTATTAGTGAACATTTTATGGGTGAAACTGTTCGCAAACAAGGTCTTTTCTATATCATATTCGACTATGATTTCATGTTAATAGTTCAATGATTGTGCAAACTTGTTGAAAATTTAAAATATGAAAATTGTTTGTTCGCGAATACTTGAACATTTACAGAAAATTTAACACTTTTTATGAAAAAAATTTGTTCAATTTTGTTTGAGATGGCAATGTTCGCTAATGCTGAAAACTAAAAAATTTAACAATGGTCGAGTTAGCGAACAAAACGAATCCTGAATTAGTCAATGTTCCAATTAGTAGGGAATCGTTTTCTACTCATAAGAAAGCTCCAAAACTCCGTTCCGGGACATTAGTAATTTCTGGCAGTTGGATTCCACTTTGTCCAATTTGGGTTAACGAAAAACCGTGCCAAATCCATAGTTTGTTCCGTAACAGTGGTTTTCGATTCCACATCGGCTTTGCCAAAACAGGATGGTCGATTGGGTCATGTTAAGTTTAGTCGCGCATTAACGTTTGCAAACATATAATCTCAAAGTTAATTTAAAGGTTGTTTTGGGCCACATTTTTTCCCACTATATTGGTGTTCAACTGGCTACCGAAGAGGAAAGATCTGATCCACTACAGTGCTTCACATGGGCAGAGTTTTTTAATTTCCGAATGGCGAAAATTACGCAAACCTGTTTTTTAAATGCGTAACGGTGGACCAAAAAAGCGTAATTTTTATCAGAAAAAGAAAATCAAATATACTTATATGCCCGGGAATAACCGGAATTCTGGTTTAAAAATTTTGTATGAAATTTTCCACATTTTTGCTTCATGTCTGATCCAAAAATATGTAATTTATATTATAACAATGATCAAGCTCCAATACAACCAAGCAAAAGAAAAAATTAGCTACGCTCTTTGCTGTGTGAAACGTAAGTAGGGCACATAATTTCAGCAGGAATTTTTCATAATAACCTGCAGGAGTTTGTTAACAAATCAAAGCCAGGTCGATGCTTGTAGCAGCTATTTTACACATTCAGAAGTCTCCGGGTTACGTTCGAATTAAACCGGTCCAACTGGGTAACAGAGTATGGCTTACGTAGAAGTACTTAGCGTATGCTTGGCTAACAAATGGCGTCAAGCACCAGCCAGTGCGCTTGCAAACTTTGTAAATCAGGCTAAATTGAAGTAAAGTAACGTTATCTGCAACGCAGCCGGAAACTCCTTTCTTGGCAATGAACTGTCTTTATTGAAACTGTTCGAGCAGCATCACAGTTTGTCTCATTTATAGCATTCTGACTAGAAAGTTATCATCATTATCATCCAACTGACGGGCAATGTTTGTCCAACGCTAGCCTAAACTGTGTCTCTTACCGCAGGTCAGAAAATTACTTTCTTTCTATTAATTTCTCTAAGAATCATACAAACCAATAATTTCAAGTTTCCTACAGAACAACATGTAACAAACGTATGTGTAGTAAACGGGAGGCGACTGGGGACACAGCGAAAGTGTTTACTCTACGCTCCATGCGTTGTAAGCACATTCAATATGACGCAGTATATGCAAGGGTGTATAGTGGAAGGCATTTTTTGTTCTGGGTGTCCAAAAACCGACATATTGATCGATAAATAAACATTAATAGCTTCCTCAGTCTCTTTAAAGTTTCAGAAAGGCAATAATGCCATCGCAATACATTAAGTTTAATGTAAAAGTTATTTTTAAATCCAATATAAATTAATTTCTTCTTTCATCTGTTTCGGTTTCGGTTCCGGGTTTCGGTTTAAATGGACGGTTCCTGTTGCTGGTTCCGGTTATTCTCTGTTATATGCATACATATAAAGATATGCATTAATATTAGCATGTAATTGTTTCTATATTTTCAGAACGTATAAGTTATACGGATTCTTGGAAGACAAACTGTTTATGCTGCTATTAATGCATATTGTCATTGTACCAGATGCTGTTGTGCATTGGTAATTATGTGGAATATTTTGCGGAAAATATCCGGTCCATATGTAAGCTGTTGACTTTGTCCGGTCCTGGAAATAAAAGGCGTAAATTACGCAAAGCTTGATTAAAAAATGCGAAACGGGTTCTCAAAAAACGCATAAATTACGCAAAAAAATGCGAAAAAAACTGCGTTCGTGCGAGACGGAATCCCCTTGATTTTACAGCATGAAACCATCTAACGTGGGTCTCAGCCGATCAAGAATAATTGCTTCGTTAATTTTGTACACAACGTCTAGGAGTGTGATTCATCGCTAGTTTTTTTTACAGTTTTGTCATCTTTTTTGAAAAAAGGAATTAGTATCAACGTTCTCCAGGCCAGAGACATTTCCTCCTGAATTCAATCCTTTATTACAATAATTTGTAGAAGTCTCTCGGCTGCGGGAGGACATCTAGTTTTTAAATGCTGGCAAGGACACCGATAAGTTCGCATAGAATAGCGGATATTCCGACTGACACTTTGAGCGTTTTGAACAGTTGACCGAACTCCCAACGCGAGCTGTTGGTTCATTATATATGATTGTTCCTTCCAACAATTTTCCCTGTCCGTGGCGATTAATGCGGTGATTTCGACAGTTAGGTGTCTTCTGGTCTGACAGTTTCGTACAGTCCTTCATTCGTCAACCATATCCAGCATTCCCGATAAATTCCAGTGTATTTGTTGGCAGCGAGTCCAACCAATCGCTTCTATTGCGGTCTTTGTAGTGTAGAATAACATATCTCGGTTGTCTGATTCGTTTCCGAGAGAAATCGCGCAGCGATTTGAAAACTTGACCTCAAAAGTGTTGCGGACATCTACCGGAAAATCGCTCAATTCCAATTCGCAATCGGTTCTGCTGGATTTTGCGTGGGTGGATGCACTAAGCACATAAGCGATAACAGACTGTGATCTGATTGAATTGATGTGCCAAAGTGATTGATGACCGCTTTCGTTGCTTGAGGCAGATGAATTCGATTTGCTGTCGTCCTTTGGGATGCTAATGTTCATACAACTAGATATTAGTCGATATATCTTTATATAAATCGATTTGTAATATACGTAAATTTTCTTCCCAATGACTAGCTTATAAAGTGACCGAATTCGAGCGAGCCATCGGCAAGTGGATTGATCGACGTTTCAAAACTACGATAAAGAATAACAAATTTTACTTTTAGAACAATATCGAGCCGCGCGAGAATATCGAGCGAACGAGTCTTTTTTGGCGAGTATTGTAGATTTGTGAGAATCGAAAGGTGGACAATTAGATCAATGGAATTGAATAGGCTTTCATTTTAAAAACTAATTAAAAATCCATCCATAAATGGTTGTGCTGGCCATTTGGCCGGTCGGACGGTCATCACAGACACATTACCTCCCCCACCCATCTATTCCCTTACCCATACTAATCGCTTAGCTCAAGTAATTGAGCAGAGCGAGGCGAAGCCGAGCGAAGCGTTTTTATTTTCTATCTGGGAGTAAAAAGGTCGATGTCCGTCCGTTCGTTTGTTCGTTCGGTCCGGCGGATCTCAAGAACCACTGAACCGATTTTGAAAAGCTTTTTTTTTGTTTGAAAGATTATCATGTCAGAGTGTGCACCTGATATTTGGGATTAAAAAATTTTGAGTGGTTAATTAATAATTAGCTAATTAGTTAAGCTTATGCAGCTAAAATAGAGAATTTTGCAATATTTGTGTTATTTATTGAAATAGAATCGTTTCGATCAAACCACTATAGGGTTTTTGGGTCGAAGAATTCAAATATAATATTTTTAGCAATGATAACGCCCTATGCAATGTAGTTACAAGAACATAAAATTGAGTACATTCGTAATGCCACAGCCCAGGCTCCGCTCACAAATGTAGTTCCACTACCGACTAGTCATAAGGTTATTTTACGTTCGATGGAATCTTTGAACTTTTTGTTCCTGAGTTTTAAAGAAAATTGATCAAACCTACTTTTCAAATAGTTGAACTCTAGATGATATTCCGCTTGTAACCTAACTATATGGACCCCAAAACTTCCTGTCTTTCGGAAGGCTGCGGATATGCCAGAGAGTTACTAAGATTTTAAATGGAAATAAACCAGAACGCTGTGCGATACTTCCGTGTCTAATCCACGCGTTTTAATTAGCCTTTTATAAAATTACTATTAGATATTCAAATTATTGGCAAACGTGAAATACCAAAACGACTGCGCACAATATTATTTGATCTGTCATAGATAGAGTCAGGCTTTATGTTGTCGACTGAGTAATTTACCTCAAATCAATACCCAATAAGATTTACCAAGACCAATAACAGCACTAATCATTAAGATAGGATCAACGTTTAGCTCAATCAGTGTTGGTGGCAACAGAAAAGGCAAATGGATACTTAGCGTTTTCATGACGCTGATATCACGCGTACCAACCTTCGATACCGATGTTCCCAAAAGCAGCGCAAGGCCTGAAAACAATAACCAAGCTATTTGTTTGAACTAGTAGCTAGTCTTATCGGTAAAATGGTGAATTCTGAGCGTTGAATATGTGATTTAGAGACACGAGCACTGCTATATTAAGCATTAAATTAGAATATGAGCCACCGAACAAAATACTCATGTAGATAAAGTGATTACCATTTTGTTCTATGTCATTGCTCGTGGAGCCATGGAAAAATCGGTTCTGACCCAACCCTGCAGCAGCGTATATTATGACAATAGTGGCACCTCATTTGCAGTGATACTGAGAATGAATTTCTCACCATAATTATGCCAAGTATACCTGCATTTCAGTAAATTCTTTCTTCTGCTGTGTCGTTTCGGATGGGAATTTTGAATTTCATGCTACATCGCAAAAGATGCTGGATCAAAAATCAAAAATAATGAAAAAAGCCCAATTTTGTCCAATGAACGTAAAAAAACATGATAGGCAGCCTTCAGGAGGAGAACATGGCTGCAGTTTCATCAAAACGAGAATAACTTTTTAATTTTATCCTCAACAATCACATATGTTGAATACAAATACATTTACAAACAGACTTGACGCCGAAAAATAATCCAAATATCTAAAAACATTTGGTACACCTGGGAAAAAATCCATGTTCAGCCGATTTTTGGTAAAATTTGATCGATTCTGGCCCATAACTCGAGACGGAGTCACGATCCCTTATATCTGCGAAGTTTGCACACTTCTACTCCCTCGAGACGATTCGAATAATACTTTTTTGCACGCTAACGTGAAATGGTTAATACACTATGGCTGTACGGAAAAAGAGCAAAAGACGGAGGAAACACGAAGAACAATTTTCAAAATGCACCCACGTGGGGCAGCTAAATAACCCGTACCGGTTCCGGTCACATGAAGTGACGTTCGACTGCTTTAGTGTTAAGTCCCTATCAACTAAAAGCAGTCACCTAAAACCCATCCTGGAAAACTATAATCCCAAGGCCTCATCAGAATGATCATTAGACTAACATAGCGATTTATAGTGTCATGTCATCTCGGGTAGCCATTTTTAACCTGGGGTTCGTGCTTATCTTCGAGAAGCCAAAATTCCCCCGTTTTATCGTGAGGTGTTAAAAAAGCAATAACAAAGTAGGGACTTGCCTATCATCGGTTCGCCTTTCGTCAAATAGTCATGGATGTTGAACAGCGCCAAATTTGCTAAATATCCACCCAAACCCAACCCGAAGACAAATCCGGCTTGTTCTGGCGGAATGTCAGCCGTTCCGTTCGCTTTCGGCATATTGTAAATCACCCATGCTGAATCGAGATAACTACAGTTGTTAGTTTCGATACAGCTGCTCGACTGTGCCTGCTCGTTGGCTAGCACTAAAGAATGATGTCGCAAAGGCATCGCTAGTTGCAAAGCCGCTGCAACACCGTTATGAAACTGAGGCCATAACGGGTCATGAGGGTATGCCGGTGCGCCTCCTCCTTCGGGAGGTGCAGCCAAATCGACCGTTATACCATTTGGCGGTGCACGGCCAGACAAGCATAGTGACGGAATTGACACTTGTTCACCGAGGTAAGGTACCTGAGTAAAAACATTAAAAATATGCGATAAGTAAATTAAATTTTAATAAAACATAGACAAATAAGGAACTATCGTGATCCAGCGTTAGCATACTAGGCAGTACGATACCGAATAAACGTGCACGTCCAAATTCCTACCAAAATGACCATGTAGTTTATACCATTATGAACTGGCTTAGTTCGCTCAGTTGTGGCAAATAACATAGAAAACCATGTTCCCTGCTGGAAAAGCAAACGCCCAACATTTTGGCTACTACGGCACCTGACACCCACCTTTCCACCCCACGAAGACACGGTCGCGTATGTCCTAGCTACATCATATGAGTTTGAATTGCTGCCAGTTGTAATAGAGGAGACATCGGCATCCATAATTTGTTAAGTCGATACCGGCTGGTGCACCGAGGTGGCGCAAGGATCGGTTTAATCGCTCCATGGGAACGGGACGACCGATGTAGACGCATGCGGTTTACCTATTAATGTAATGTCATTATTGGAGCAAACAGAAGAACTTGTTAGTGAATCGCAGTGTTTCTAGACTTTGCGGAAGCTCTCTTATATATTATTTAAGCATAAGAATAAGACTTTACGCCAGGTACACCGATAATCTAACTATCGGACTGAACTGACTCACTTCAGGTTCCAATGTGATCTTTCGTACTGAATCTCATTTTGATTGCTCCCCTTTTTCTACATTAAATTTCCGCAACTTTTTGGTAGTATGCTCCTGATACCCTGCCCACATGCCGCAATTTAGAGATAAAAACGTAAAATTTATATAGATGTAAATTGTTAATGTCATGATAAAAATATCAGAAATGTAGCAACTAAAAGTACGAGATCTCTTATCGTACAACCAACAACTTTTCTTATTTTAAGACAATGTCCAAGTCAGTCTAGCCAACGTTACGTAACGCATCAATTATACTGTTTCACATGTACAGTACGCGCCAGAAATCACCGTGCCATTTCGAGCAAGCGAGTCTCGAGCAAGTGGCTGCCCGAGATTTCGAAACTATTTAAATTAATAGTAAATTCTATTTTTAGAAAAAATTGTTTCGAGCGAGCAATAGTCATTTTTGGCGGGTACTGTATGCTTCACCATATTTTAATAATTAATACAATCTCCAAAAGACCGATAACAACGAGTCACACGAAAGCATAGGTTCAGAAACGTACCAGGCATTAACAATTCCTATTTTAGAACATAGCTATGTAGCTCAAATAAGGTTAGGTTTACAAGTTGTTCGTAAAAAATTTCTTACTCTACGCTATTCTCCAAGCAATTCTTTTACAACAACCATATCATAAAAAGCCAATATTTGAAAACACCTGTTAAAGAAATCAGGTTGTCAATCAATTTATGCCTTATGAACTAGGTTAACGTGCTAAATAGTTGTGCACTGCAAAAGATTTCAAAAACTATCATATTCACCGTTGGGTATGCTATGTTGGTAACTGCACCCATTTATTGTTTGTAAAACGTCTAAAGGTGTTTAAAAAATTACATCCGCTATGCCCAGAAGACATCTGTAAGTTTATTATTTGTATATATACTGGGTTTTTTGTTGTGTATTGCATGAAACCAATACCGTTTACATAAAGCCGGCACAGCAACCAAGAGAAATAGATAAAATGTCTCCATCACTAAATAAAATTACTTTACCTTAAGATTGACTAACCCGCCAGATATGCTCTTCCGCGTTATGCATATAAGGTGAGATTACGAAACTTTCTTTGTTGATTAAGAGTATGAGCCGATGTTTCGGCTTGAGACAGTTGAGAATGTGTGATATTGCATATGAAAGCTGTTGCCTATCCTGTTTCCACGCTACTGCGCTAAGGTATGGTTTTATTACAAAACCGGCTATAGCTTATGAGCGAGTGCGCAAATATCATAAATTTTTTACAGTTAATTTTTATGTTTACTGATCGAAATTTAATGATTCAAGCATTTATCTATATGTCTCCCTATCTATGAGCAGGGGTTAAACAGTGGTGAGTTTTGCAGTGATCGCTTTAGCAACTGAATCACGCAGCGTAAATCTTTAATAAAATTTATCACTACTACTTAGGTTTTGCTGTTGGTACTGTGGCTTGCGATTGACAAGCTGTATTTGGTTTAAATTATGACAGAGATTATACATAAGCTGCTTACTATTTAATTGACATTTGCCAATATCGTTCAAACTACAGAAAAAATAGCATAAAGCAACAATATTTTTTGCAATAAATTTGCGCATATTGGTGCAAATAACAAATGCCTATGCAATGTTCTCTGGCAGGCAGAAACTGTGGAGTTCTTCCAGATATTCAAATTTGGCTGCTAAATAATAAATGACATCTATTATTTCCAGGCTAGAATCAGCTGTCTGTTGCTGCCATCGTGTGTATCTTTGCGATAAAATACATCGGTTTGTTGAAGGTGTAACTATGAACCATTAACATCCATTAGTAAAGTTTAGTAGCTATTCATTTTTAGGGATAGTACGAATTATCGATGTTTTGTACTGGTAGCCAATATTTAAAGAACAGCGTTGAACTCCACGGTCCCAGCGCAGTATCTAGTATAACGTCCAAAAACAACACCGTAAAAGAACACAGCCGCACAATTTAAGCATCTCGTTTTACTGCAGCTTTTACACAATTCTTTTAAATACGAACTAACTTTTGTGGCATAGGCCATCATTCCTCGACCAACGGGCAACGCCATCGTTCGCAATGAAGCAGACGTGAGATAAGCCTTCTGTGCTTCTCGCAATTCGTCATCGTTAAGTGTCGCGGATTGTGAAATGTAAATTTTGACAGGAGACGATGAATCAAGCATGCGCCGCACGTCAGCTACGCGCAGATCGTGTGGAAACCGGAGTCGCAACAACGGCTTGTCTTGGGTGAAATCAGTTTCTTGAATTGAACATTAATAATAAATGAAACATCACAACATGCAAAAGCAGAGTAATTCAACTTGTAATTATATTCCAAACCATCGAATAGAACTAGTAACTCTATCGAGACTGCAGAACGTAGTGAAGCATAGGTACACCTACGCGTTTTACGTACACAGCCAATGAGCTCTCAATTGCATATCACACAATACCGCACAAGTTAGAACAAAACTAACACCGGCAATAAGTTTCCAATGCCCCAAAACATCTAAGTGCAAGCTATCAAGAACGTAACAGGACGTAACTGTAAAATTAAGAATTTTGGGTCGATGAACCATGGCGGCGTCATACCCCCGTAAATATAGAACCATCGATCGCAGAGCAAAATAAACAGCAGCGATGAGTTTGCCATACCCGAAAACCCCCAAGTAAAGCTTTTCAGCCGCCCAGGACGTCAGAAAAAATTTTCGAATATTGGGTTGAGGAACCACGAGGGTGCCATACCTCAAACCCCATAACTCCCAAACAAGAGCCTTAATCGAAAAACAAAAAATAGGTATCAGCATTTATCATTTTACTATGAAATAAAACATACTCTAGAAAAAATTCTAAATTTAAGATAAAAATAACCTCGCCTCCGTAAAGGGTACTAAAGTGGGGTAAAAACCATCATTTTGACCTCTGGCCCCGAACGATGCGGGCGCCATACCCCGTACTCATGGGTCACAGAGCAAAGCCAGCACAAGCAATGAGTTTCCTAGGCCCGAAGACCCCCAGGTAAAACATATCAGCTGCCCAAGATGTCAGAACAAATTTTCAAATTTTGGGTCGAGGAACCATTGGGGCGCCATACCTCAAACCCGTTAAATCCAGAACCGGAGTCTTGATCGAACAACAAAAAGGCATCGGCATTTATCATTTTACTATGAAATAAAACCAACCAGGGAAAAATTCAAAAGTTACGGTAAAAACTAACCTTCTTGCTTCCGTAAAGGGAACTAAAATGGGGCAAAAACTCATATTTTGACCCCTGACCCGAGAACCAGATCCCAAATGATAAAACGCTCGGGAATGTAGTTGGTAAATACGACTATGCCGGTTCGAATGAGCCCAAAATCACAAAAATCGGTTAAGTGGTTCCCCAGTTTTGCCCATCACAGACACACGCAGAGAAACGGAATTTCGTCGCTGCAACACACAATCTCCACTACATTTCACTATGTTCTGATAAAACTTGACAAAATTTGTAGAAAAATCCGTTTCTAAAATTAAAAATTTTATTAATTTCAGTAAAAAAATCGGATTTTCCATCGATAGAAACGTTTGTCCACTGTTTCTTACGCCAATTATCAGCAATTTTAGCGTTTTTGCAGAAAAAAACATTAAATTTATATAATTATTCGATTTCGATGCGGAGTGTTTCGTCCCCCCCGGTTCAGGTCAGGGGCCCCAGTTCTGAGACCGGAAGAACCCGGTTCATATCTTGGAAGAATTTTAGGTCAATTAATAGAGATGCCATATGCGGCCAACTTTATTGAAGTTTTTAGGAATCGCACTACAGTTACGAACAGAAATAATAGCAATTTTTTGCGAATCGTTCGCAAAAAAATTAACAACCGTTCAATATTGTTATTCACGAATTTTACGCGAACGATTCGCGAAACATTTGCTTTCATTTCCGCCAATAATTAATAAATAATTTGAAAATAACTATATGTTAGATATCATTTCGAGATAAGATTAGCCACAGACATAATCTATGCTTCAATCGAAATACATTTTTGTTGTGCCCAATAGCTCCTTCACCAAAATAAGATCAGCCAAAATTTATGCTTTAATCGAAGTACATTTTTGCTGTGCCTAATAGCTCCTTCACCAAGATACGATCAGCCAAAATTTATGCTTTAATCGAAATATATTTTTGTTGTGCCCAATAGCTCCTTCACCAAAATAAGATCAGATACAATTTTATGCTTTAATCGAAATACATTGTTGTTGTGCCGAAAAGTTCCTTCACTGAAGTGCACCAGGTGAAAATACTCTTTTTTATATCTAAATTAATGCAAACACTAGGATCTCTTCACAAAGACCTAAAATGGGCTGTTAGATGACCCAAAATCTTTTTACAAAGACTGCTAGGTATGTTTCTT